>CANYLF010625063.1:0-12483 GCA_948193215.1 Bocquillonia castaneifolia | reverse complement strand
TTTCAAAAAAGGTTCAAGCGATGGTAGGATATTCAGCTCAGAATTTCCCATTAAATATCACTCATTAACCAAAACAAGGATGGTAAGCAATAGTAAGACAATTCCATCTATGAGCGGTAGTCACTGATTTTGCCCCCTATGAAGTGCGCACTGTAAATCATAGGCAGCTTGACCAGTGGTACATGTGAGGTAGGGTGTTTTAATGTAAGAATGCAATGCAAGGAAACTAGAGTTGGATATAATGATAATGGGTCACTCTAATCACATGAATCATAAGTCTGACATCCCTAGTAGAGTCCCCAAACTGTGGATAAGGAGGGGTTACCTTAGTGATCCAAGTCATGCGATAACCGTGGCACTGTGCGTTTAGCATATGGGAGCTAATAGTGTGAGTCGCCACCCGAAAAGGCATCGGGAAAAGAAATTGGTGAGCATCTTGATTCCAAGATCGGACTTATGGATTCTTAAGGCATGATTCATTACAAGCAACTCATAGGATTATATCTACCTTCATATCCACTACTTAAAGCAAGTAAAACACATAAAGACATTCTTACATTTTACAATTTATAAAGCATGCAAAGGGTAGGTTTCTATACAATCAAGAGTATATTTTATATTACCAAGCCATAATTAGTCCAAATTACATGCAAATAGTGAGAGCAAATACCACCAACACATCAACACAATCTTGGTTGTTACCATTTTAACCTAGAGATTACTAAATAGCTTTTAGGTTCATTTCATGCATCATTTTGCCTAATTCTTACCAAAGAAGGTTAGATTACTTACCTTATCACTACATTCCACGTGAAATTTTTATACACAGAAGTTGCAGAGCACTGGGGGAACCTTCACAAGAACCAACACCACTCCTTGCCACCATGCACACCTAACGCCACTCTTGGGAGTGGCGTTGAGGCTCAATGCCACTCTTTAGACTGGCGTTCTAGCTCAACCCACTCTCACTAGTGGTGTTGCCATTCTCACACGCAGGGGAAGGCGGAAAATGCAGAAAAATGCAACTTTCAGGCTTACCAAACACCAAAAATTGGTAGAAAACTCAATCAAAACTCAAATGCAAGATGCAAACAACCTAAAACCAATGTCTATATGGTAAAATCCAATCTAACATGCATCTAAACAATCAAACAACATATAATTGATATTCACAGTAAGCATGTGATTCATAATTTTTATGAATCTTCACAAAAAATAATCAAGCCATTCGACTCATGTTTAATCAATTCAAAACAACCTAAAACAATTTCTAAACACTAGAAACATACATTATAACATGCAAATCAACTATATGCGTCATGGCAATAACCAACATTCAAAGCAGTAACTAGTAAGTATGCAGTATTGACTTTTCATGAAAATCAACCAAAATCAATTATAATGCACCAAATCACTTTAGAGATCATCTAGATGCCATGAAAACATGCATTAAGTCAATAAAACATCAAATCATACCATTTAAAGGATTAACAATGAATTTTAATTGAAATTGAAATGAACGTGCAGTTTACTGTGATTTTTGGAAAATAATTAAAATTAACTCAAATGCTTTTAATTTTTGATTAGAAGATGTTACAATCAATTAAAAACATCATTAAACACAATCTAAAATAATTTTCAGAATCAATATCATTGAGGCTCGTATGAAAAGATATGATGAAAACAATGCACGATTTTATTTCAAAATGATTTTTTGTCTCAAAACAATGCATTTTCAAAATACATAATCCATTTTGAAACATCGCATGATCAAAATGAAAGCCATAATCACTCCACTTACACCTTGTGAGCATAAGTGATCATCATTGGGAAATTCGAGTTGCTTACCCATTCATGCATCCAAAAATTAGGTGTCTACATGTTCATTTTACATTATTTACCAAATCTGATTAAAAATCAAATTACATGCAAAAAGGTGATTAAAAAACATATTAGCAACAAACAACACAACCTAGGTTTTTAACTTATTTTAACCTATTTTGATTACTAAATGAGCATTATTAACCATTTTTCATTCATAAAATCATTCTACAATTACCCAAGAAGGATTAAAAACTTACCTCATCGCTTAAATCCACGTGAAAATGCATTTTTTAAGCCAAAAAGAGCCCAACGCCAGTCCAAAGTCTCCAACGCTAGTAGGAGTGGCATTGCTGGCTTGTCAATGCCATTTCAACTGGCCCCAATGCCAGTTCAACTGGCCCTAATGTCAGTCTAAACACAAATCCTAAGAAAAATGCAGAAAATCATGGAAAATGTAACAAAATTCAATATACGAACGATTTAAATGCCAAAATCAAATGTTCTAAGCCTAAAAATGCTCAAATCAATTCTTGAACATATTAACATGCATTAAAACACACCTTAGCACATATTTACACTCAAAGATGTAATTTTCATGCATTAAAACCACATAAATAATCATAGAAAAATCATATTATCATGAAATAAACACAAATCTTACCCAGAACTTTCTTGATACTATAAAAACATATTAGTGACATAAAACACACATACTAAGCATGTTGACATTATTTTACATCATTTAATCATTTAAATCAAGCCATAAACCATACAAATAATCATTCGAGATTGCAAAAACATGTTATACACAACAAATCATGCCATCAATGATTAAAACAGAGAATAAAAAAGTAAAAGACTTGCCTAGAACTCTTCAAAATTGGCTTGAGTGCCCTCAGGGAGCTTTGAATAATGTTGAACGAGCTTCTATTATTATGAATCACCAAGGAATTAAGTGTGCAGGTTGTGTTCTTCTCAAGAACACCAAAATTCTAAGTCCAAGAAAACCTTTGTTTAGTGATTTGATTTTAGTTTAAAACCAAATTCAGAATTAATTCAAGTTTCTATGTGTGAATTCCTTTCATCCACAAGGAAAATCTAGTGCCTTTTATAGGGGAAGAAATTTGATTAAGAAGAGCTCAATCATAAGATCTTTATCTCTATTTAAAATTCAAATTAGTGATTACCATTATCAAGGGTTAACCATCTGAATCTGACCTTGTTTCTGACCATTGGGAGGGTTAAACCTATTTGAATGAGCTGCTGTAGATAAAAACCTCCATGGATGAGATTAAGAAAGCTTTTGAATTTGAAAAATGGATAGATCTTGATGTTTAAATCAAGGATGAAGATGAATAAATGATGCATATCACTTTATCAATGTTTTGAATTCAAAAATTGAATAAAAATGATCAAAAATTCAATCATATCCTCATCCAATGGATTTGAATTTTGAAAATCAAACTGAAAAATGTGTTTTGGGCTGTTAGGGGATGTCAATTCTACTTCAAGTGGTGTTTGGAGAGGTCAACGCCACTCTAAGTGGCGTTGGAATCCCTTGGGTGGTATTTGGCCCTTCTGAGGCCCGTTTGAGGCCCGAAACATCCAAATCTCAAAAATCGTATTAGAAACGAAAATCATAATAGAGGTTTCAGGCCATTTTGAGGCTTGTACAAAGAGTTATGATCAAAATCGTCTGAAAATTGCACGATTAGGTTTAAAACATGGTAGTTTTGGCTTAAAATGGGTTTTTGAGTTTCAAAACATTTTCAAAAATAAATGAGTGATTAGCAAGAAACCAAGATCATTCAATTTATGGCAATTAAAGCATATGCTATCATCATTGGGCCTCCGAGCTGCATCCACATTCTTGCATCCAAAAATTAGGTGTCTACAGTTTGCCCCCGCTTTGTCAGAGGTTTGGAATATTAACCAATAATATGGAAAATGACAACAAAGCAATAACATATAATTTTTGAGAAAAGAAATGTGTACCCTAGCTCTAGAGTCGGGAATCTCATTTCGGACCACAGCTACCTTGACTTGTTTCCTTAGGGAATGGTGTTAATTTTTTCTAGAGGACAATCCTCGCGACTTTAACTCCATTGAGGGTTGATTCTCTGAATCTGTTGAAATTGCTCCACTAGGGATTTTATGCATTTTCCTTTAGTTGAGGGATATCCTCTAAAATCAATCTACTAGGGATAATTATAAGTTCATTAAGGGCAATCCTTTGAAGTTTTAGGCACAATTATTCGTAGTAATGCTCCACTAGGATGTTCTAGACATGACTGACGGCAATCCTCAAGAATTGATTTGACAGAGAAGGTCCCACTTCACTGGGGAATTTTCAAAATATTCTCACTAAGGAAAAATATTTTTGAGTTCTGGGATAAAGTATGATCTCACTCATTTAAATGCTTTCAGAGTTTAAAATGAGGTTTGGATCAGGATTGGGCTCAAAATACTTTCAAAATTTGGAAAAGTTTGATCTCACTCATTTTAAATACTTTCAGAGTTTACAACAGGGTTTTGATGGAAATTGTTTCAAATACTTTTAGAGTTTGAAACAAATACTTGTTTTAAATACTTTCAGAGTTTAAAACAAGGTTTGTTGGGGTTAGTTTCAAATAATTTCAGAGTTTAAAACTATTTTTAGGTCTCAAAAAGTGTCTGTGAATTTTTGGGAGTTTTTTAGAATTTTTTAGGATTTTTTAGGGATTTTTTTGAGTCTTTCTGTAGTTTTCCTTTGTCAACTCTATCATTCTGACTGTATGTGTTTATAATTTCTGCTAAATTTTTGAATTTTGCCCCCAATTGGACTTGAATTGGCCATTCCTAGCCTTGATTCTTTATTTTGGACTTAATTGAATCAAAACTTTGGTCTTTATTTGAAAATTTTCTTTAGGGGCTAAAGTGGAAATTTGCCTCTTTGGGCATTTGAAACTAGCGGGCTAGTCCTTCCTTTCTTCGTCTTTTATTTTCTTTTATTTTCTTATTTTCCAAATTTTCTTTTCTCATTCAATTTTCAACCAAAATCTTGAGCATAAACTTGTTAAAATGGCATTTCCAGTTGCGTTAGACCCTCGTATTCTTCCTCAAGGGGACTCCATCTCCATTTTTGAAATAAAGGAGGAAACTTTCCAGGTTGACAATGGTGGTTTGGCTTATGGAGATAAAATTTCACCTCTTTCTTCCATCAAAAAACACATTTCTCTTCGTGCTAGAAGCCGGGTAAGTGTTCTAACTCATCAATTTCATCATTACATGACTGGGTACTATTGATTTGCTTTAAATTTCTATAAAATAGAAGAAAAATGCTGCCAAAAACCACCTGAAGGACCCAATGCAAATCCAAGTGGCGTTGAAAGGCTCTAATGCTTGTTCAAGTGGCGTTGGACCCTAAAACTCCACTTCGGATGAGTTTTGCATCCTCTAAGGCTCTAAATGGATGTTTTGACTATTTAAAATGCAAAATTATGCTTATATAAATGTTGTAAATGTGTATATGCATGTCCTAGCTTCCTAAGTTAGTCAGAAAATGATGAAAATGATAAAAAGAATGACAATTAGGTTAGAATTTAAAACCATACCTGTACCTACCTTTTGTAGAGAGATACTGCTACTTTTGATCAGAAAGGTAATGTCTATAAAGCCTGAGAAGTTTGGATAATAATGCCTCCTGAGTTGTATACCTTGGTTCTTCAGGCTGGGTTTGGACCATTTATTAGCGCTTTACCAGCTTATTCTGAGGACCAGGCAAGTTGTCATTGTGACCGTCGCTCCGTGTAGGCTTTGTTAGAGAGATGATTCAGTACCACGCACACTCTCTAGCTGCCATGTGGAGAGTATACCCTTTCCCCCATGTCTTTTTCTGCTATCACAGGTCTGCCCTATTCTGGGGAGCCGATCCCTTTTGATGTCATGATATACATTATGATATCAGGGTGACTATATCCGACTGATGATTGGTATAATTCCTCAACAGAAGACTTCTAGGTGGTTACAAATTGATGAGATTGCTAACCACTTACTAAGCTACGATGGCGATGTAGGGTGGTGCCGGACAGGATGACACGTGCATTTATCATGTTCTTAATCGGTAGTACTATCTTCTGTGACACCAATAGCACTGTTCCTGTCCATTTTGTCCCCATTCTTCAAGACTTCACTGCTATGAGTACATTTGATTGAGTGTATGTGGCCCTGGGTTATCTTTACTATTGGATGAACTGTTTTTCATTAGGTGGGAAGAAGCTCTATGACTTTTGGCATGCCGCTCATGTAAGCTTATCAACTTTCTTTGCATTATTTTCCACCATTTCTTTTAGATTCTGACTTTCTTTTATGCAGGTTTGGGCCATTGAACTAGGCTTGATTCAGCAGTTTACACCTATCCATCTAATTTGATCATTTCCACTTCTGGGCCGTTGGGCCATGAACCGGCAGCCCACCCATGAGACCTTGATTAATGAGCATCCCATCCTTCTTAATGCCTTGACTACTGATGATGTAAAAGAAATAAACAAACTTGTTAGTTTAAAATAATTTTGAAAGTTTTCAGAAACTTACCTATTTGCCTTATTCTTTGCATATTGATGTTGGCTAGCTGGGCAGTGCAGAAAACTTCCCCAGGTATGTGTATTCTAGTAGATAGAAGAATAGACTAAGGATCCTTCTTGAGGGCCCGAGGATGCGGATGTGGTTTCTTGGAGAGAGATTTCATCGCCATTACTCTAGATAAACACGCAGAGTACCTATCCATCCTCTGATAGACATGTTCTGGGGTCATACTTTGGTCAATGAGACATTAGAGCGAGCACTTTTCGGAGCTCCTTGTACCCTTTTCTTGCTCCGTTCCAAGGCTTATGCTAAGTTCTTACTGAAGAGATGTCTTCCTTGACTTCCTTTGTCTGAGCAAAGATTATCTCAAGTATTCATTAATCTTTCAAGTCTTTCCGCTTATGATTTTTTTCATTCAAGTGTTAATTCTGAATCATGCAGGTTTAGGATGGTGTTGTTTCTTTCACTATTCCTGGGGATTCAGATGATGACAATGATATTGATGCCCCGGAGATTGAGGAGTTGCATGCTGAAGATGCCCTCGAGTTGATTGAGGTGCCTCACGCTGCTCATGATTGTTGGCTTTGAAGGCATCAATCCATCTTATTTTGAGCTTAACAACCTTAATTTTATATTTAACAAAGTTCTCTAAGTGTGTAGATTGAAGATCATTGAACAAAAGTTAAAATCAGAAAAAGACCTGTAATTCATGCCCGCGATATTGGAAGATTGAAGGAAATCACGCACGTGATTTAAGATACCAGAAAGTAAGAAATCTTTGCTTCAATTTTGCGTCTGCAATATGCAAATCGCGCCCGCGACCAAGAATTAAGTTTCGGATGAAGCTCTCTATTTCTATTTTTGTGCCCCGCGACCTAAGCATCTCACGCCCGCGATTTCACCAACTGGAAGCATCACTCTCTGTTTCTATTTTTGCGCCCGTGATTTGAGCACATCGCGCCCGTGATTTGCATCAGAGAAAATCCAACCTTTGGACACATCTTCGCGCCTGCGATCCATGGAGCTCGCGCCCGTGATATCCCAGTCAACATGACCGTTGGAAGATGTTTCAAATATTGCGCCTATGATCCTGATCTCACACCCGCGACCAAGGGTAATCATCGACTTTCAGTTCAAAATTCGCATATCCGTTAGAGACACATTTAGAGTTGTTTCTAACAGCTAGTTTTGGGGTTTATGGCTATAAATACCCCTCTTAAATGTGTTTAAGAAAAAAACACACAATTTTTAGATAGCCAATCTCTTGCAATTAATTTTCTTAAATTTCTTTGTAAATAAATTCATTTGTGAATTTATTTTGTGTGGGTAGTTAGAGCTCTAGAGCATTTATTGCTTTGGTTGAGTGATCTTTCTACCTTGTACAAGTGTCAATCATTGTGGGGATTGGGAAACACTTGGGTTAGGTTTGGTGTAAGCCTTGTAAACAATAGGTTTGGGGTAAGCCTTTGAAAACTCTAGGTTTTAAGGGAGCCTTGTAATTCTCTTTGTAAAGGTTGGAGATAGCCTGTGAAATCTCCTTTGTAATTTCCATTTGTGGTAATGGAACCCCAAATTGTGTATTTGGGAGAAGTGGACATAGGTCAAGAGTTAGACCGAACCACTATAAATTTCTGTCTATTCTCTAAAACCTCTTCTATTTTAAAATTTCGCACCAATTCATCCCCCCTCTTGGGCACTTCAATTGGTATCAGAGCCTCACAGCTCAGTTATTCTTTAAGTGGGAGCTTGAAGATCAATAGAGATGTTGGGTGATGGTTTTGGAAGCTTGAGACCTTACTTCGATGGAAGTGACTATCTTGGAAAGTGGGCATGCAATGTTATTTGGATAGTGACCAAATCGATGTTTGGGATCAAGTTCTAATGAATGGACACCACCAACCACAACAATTGGTGAGGAGACAAAGACGCTTGAAAGAAAAGATTAGGTGGATGCACATCGCAAAAGCAACGGTAGGAATCACAAAGCTATGTGTATTTTACTTGGTTCTTTATCTAGAGAAGAATGTGCTAGAGTGCTTCATTGTACTACTGCCTATGCCATATGGAAAACATTGGCAAACTATCATGAAGGCACAACTGATGTAAAGAACAAGAGGATTGAACTTCTTGTTTATCAATATGAAACCTTCAAGAGGTTAGCAGATGAAAATGTCACCGCTCTCACCAACCGTCTTCTAGCTTTGGTGGAAGGGCTAAGAAAACTTGGAAAAATTTATAGCCCAGGTGAAGTCAACAAAAAGATTCTTAGGTCCTTGCCTAGGAAGAAGTTTGAAGACAAAATTGCTTCACTTGAAGATTCAAAAGATCTCTCTACCATGAGAACCGATGAGCTTATAGGAAATCTCTTGATATATGAGATGAACTATGATGAAGATGAAAAGCTGGAAGCAAATGAGAGGAAAGAGGAAAAGAAGAAAAACATCATCTTCAAGACCTCTCAAGATGATGAAGGCAACTATGAAGAAAGAAAGAATGGCCCTAATGAAGAACAAATTCTATTACTCTCTAAGAGAGTAATGAGGATGATTCAAAAAAGAAAAGGGTCATCTAGCAAAAGCAAGGATAGAAGACAAAGGAAAGAAGGATTGTCCTACACTCAAAGGAAAGCACAAGAAAAGCTTTAGTGCTGGATGGGATGAAGATGATCAAATTCCCTCCTCATCATAAAACGAAAGTGAAAGTGGAGAGGAAAGTGAAAGTGAAGTTGCCAACCTAGCATTCATGGCCATAGAGGATTCTACAAATGAAGTAAGTACCTCTTGCTTTTCTATTTTTCCTTCTCATACTTCCAATTGTAGTAGTGATGATGATTCCGATGATGATAATCCTATTGAACTCATCAAAGATCTTAACAACCAATGTACTCGCCTCCAATATGAAAAATTTGAAGCTAAAAAACTTTGTGAGGCAATTAATAAGGAAGTTAATGATATTAAAGCACAAGTGGAGGCACTTAAACTTTCCTTAGGAGAGCTTAAAGGTTAACTACTTGCATCTCATTTCAAACTCACTTCAATGGAGTCTCTTGCAAAAGAGAATGACACATTGAAATGTGAGGTAGTAGAATTGAGAGAATTCATTGTCAAGTTTCATAAGGGCAAGGAAAATCTGGATACCTTATTGGTGTCTCAAAGACCTCCTCTTGTGAGACATGGACTAGGATTCAATGAGTGCTATACATCATATGGAACTTCTAGTACCATTTTTATTAAACCATCATCACCACCACAAATGTCTAGTGTTGATGTTGCTAATACCAAGGGTCAGAAGCCTAAGTCTAAGCAAGGAAACAAGCCTCAAGATGGCTCATTAGCCAAGAGGATTAACTCCTCACAAGGCAACCCAAAGGGAAGCCACAAGGCAAGTCAAATGATAAACCTCTAGGCAAACCTAAGGGCAAGCCAATCTCTAAAGGCAATTTTCCTAAGAAACATCACACAAAGCAAAAGGCCTTAAGCAAAAGGACCTCCTCTCCTAATGTTCAATGTCATTATTTCATGAAACATGGACACATTAATGTGTTTTGCCATGTTAGGAGGGAGCACTTGAGCTTAGGTACTTTTGAAAATTCTAACCCTCAAGGACCCAAACTTGTTTGGGTACCTAAATCAAAGAATTAATTTTCTTTTATAGGTATGCTTGAAAACATCAATGGGAGCAAATGAATGGTATCTCGATAGTGGATGCTCTAAGCACATGACCAGTGAGAAAAGCTTATTCTCTAAATTATAGATGAGAAGTGGAGGATCAGTAATATTTGATGACAATGCCAAAGGTAAGGTAATTGACATTGGGACAATTGGTAAGGATTCCTCTACTTGTATTGAAAATGTGCTTCTTGTTGATGGTTTAAAGCATAACCTTCTTAGTATAAGTCAATTGTGTGACAAAGGTTTCAAAGTTACTTTTGATTTGAATACTCTCTTAGTAGTTAAATCCTTGAATGATGAAGTAGTATTCAAAGGCAAAAGAACCAATAATGTCTATACAATTGACCTATAGAATCTTTCAAACCAAAATGTGAAGTGTCTTGTCTCTATTAGCGATGATGCTTGGCTTTGGCATAGAAGACTTAAGCATGCAAGTATGGACTTAATTGATAGCCTAAGCAAGGGGGAGCTTATGAGAAACTTGCCAAAAATGAAATTCTCCAAGGACAAGATTTGTGGAACTTGTTAAGAAGGAAAGCAAGTCAAATCCTCCTTCAAGTCAAAGAATCAAGTAAGTACTTCTAGACCACTTGAATTACTTCATATGGATTTGGTTGGATCTTCATAAGTAGCTAGCTTGAGTGGAAAACACTACACCTATGTCATTGTTGATGACTACTTTAGATTTTGTTGGCTTGCATTTCTTACTCAAAAGAGTGATGCTTTTGAAACATTTAAATGTTTTGCCAAACGTATTCAAAATGAAAAAGGATATTTCATAACTTCCTTGAGGAGTGATCATGGAAAAGAATTTGAAATGATGCTTTTGAAAGTTTTTGTTCAAAAAGAGGTATTTCTCATAATTTTTCATGTCCAAGAACTCCTCAACAAAATGGTGTTATTGAAAGGAAAAATCATACTTTGATTGAGATGGCTAGAACAATGCTAAATGAATATAATCTACCAACTTATTTTTGGGCGGAGGTCGTCAATACATCATGTTACATTTTGAATCATGTTTCCAAATGACCTATTTTAAATAAAACACCTTATGAGTTATGGCATGGTAAAACACCCAACATTTCATATTTTGGAGTATTTGGTTGTAAGTGTTACATTCTTAATACCAAGGATTATCTTGGGAAATTTGCATCCAAATCGGATGAAGGAGTCTTTTTAGGCTATTCTAACTCAAGCAAAGCTTATAGAGTCTTTAACAAAAGAACTCTAGTTATTGAAGAATCCATGCATGTTACCTTTGATGAATTTAGTAAACTTGATCTTGTGAAAGGTAGTGTTTCTTGTGATGATGTTTTAGGTAACCTTGAAAAGCTCAACATTGGAGGAGATGAACCTAAAGATAAGAAGGAGCTTGACAAGGATGATCGACCACAAGAACAACATGCATTAAAAGAACCAAGAGATGATCAAACACATGTGGATCACCAATAAGTGCATAGAGACCTTCCAAAAGATTGGAGATTCTCTAAAGATCATCCCAAGGACAACATTATTGGTGAAACATCTAAGGGTGTAAGTACTCGAAACCAACTTAAACTCTTAGATTCTAATCTTGCATTTCTTTCTCAAATTGAGCCTAAAAATGTTAATGAGGCACTCCATGAGGAGAGTTGGGTACTTGCTATGTAAGAGGAACTCAATCAATTTAAAAAAAATAAGGTTTGGGACTTGGTTCCTAGACCTAAGGATCATCCAATTATTGGCACTAAATGGGTTTTTAGGAACAAATTGGATGAACAAGGTCAAGTCACAAGAAACAAAGCTAGATTGGTTGCCAAAGGGTATAACCAATAGGAAGGCATTGACTATGATGAGACTTTTACAGCTGTTGCAAGATTAAAAGCCATTAGGATTCTTTTAGCATTTGCATCATTCATGGATTTCAAACTTTTTCAAATGGATGTTAAGAGTGCATTTCTAAATGGTTTTATTGAAGAGGAAGTATATGTTGAACAACCTCCTGGTTTTGAAAGTTTTTATTTTCCAAATCATGTTTTTAAACTAACTAAAGCCTTGTATGGTTTAAAACAAGCTCCTAGAGCTTGGTATGAAAGGCTTAGTTCATTTCTTTGCAAAAATAGTTTTGAAAAAGGAAAGGTTGACACTACTCTCTTCATAAAAAGACATAAACATGAAATACTCATTGTCCAAATTTATGTTGATGATATAATATTTGGTGCTACTAATGAAAAACTTTGCCAAGAATTTGCTAAGTGTATGACTAGGGAATTCGAGATGAGCATGATGGGAGAGCTCAAGTTTCTCCTAGGACTTCAAATCAAACAAGGCAAAGAAGGGATCTTCATCAATCAAGCCAAATACACCAAAGAATTGATCAAAAGATTTGGCATGGAAGGATGTAAGATAAGCAAGACACCAATGAGCACAACAACAAAATTGGACA
>CANYLF010625030.1:0-10315 GCA_948193215.1 Bocquillonia castaneifolia | reverse complement strand
AATCTAGGCAAAAATAAAGGCAAAATAAACAGTGAGAGAAGAAAGTAAGGTAGAAGTAATATCAAATGTAATTTGTTAAAGTACGCTTATTGTGCTAATATTAATAAAATAAACCTTGCATTAGAAAATTGTCAAGCCTACTTATGATATTTGATTATATGTCTGCATAACTAAAAAGCTAAAACATTCCATAAATAAAATAAACGGCTATGAGGCCTAATTTTTCTTGTTCTTCTTGCTCCATTTGATGTTGTTAGAACCAGCTTCCAATGAATTTCTTGCATATTCTCTAGCTCTCTTTGCATGTTTTGTGTTGCTTGCATCATATAATTCAGCACCCTTACAATCATCATCAGACAGCTCAGCCTGCGCATTAAGCCAATCTTGGTAATCTGCATCTGTGAGATCACCATCAGAATCAGACAATTCAACATAGGAACGACATTTACCAGATCAATCCAAGCCTTGTAATCATCATCAGTAGTAACTCTGTGAGTAAAAGTCAGGTTCCTCACAATGGTTCTACCAGCCCAATGGATACGGGTATCCCTAAGGAAATAAGGAGTAACAGTATAAGGAGTAAAAGTGGGGATACCAGCAAGAACTCTCTACACCATCTCATATTGTCTGCAAACCCTAGCTAGAATGTAGAAGGTTACAGTCCTAAAGCCAACAACAACCACACAATTGTCTATGGAATGGATAGTTATAAAAGTCAATTTCCACAACTCACAGTGCCAATGGATGAGACCCTCACTTCTAGAAGCAAGGAAAGAAGTCCAACCATTAGTTGTATGAAGTCCATTGCGTTCGGCTTGAGTAAGGGCATGCCTTCTAGATTGGAATTGACGAGGCTTGTACGTCATAGGATTTTCTTGAGGCATCATTACGCTTAGCTTTTCCTTTAACCAGATCTGTTGAATAGCATAATCAAGATTAATTAAGCTAAAAGGAGGGAATAATGAGAAAGCAAAGAGGAATGCATACCTGGAGTAGGAGTGGACTGCCCTGGAGACGCTGAGTGTTCCTAACGGAGTCTAGTTTGATAACGGTTTCAGCCAATATGAGTGGAAAAGGGTTATAACTTTGAACCACTTACTTTAGCACATGGGCAATCTGATAACTTCCGTTACCTTCAGAAGAAACCAGCAAAAAGTGGGAGTATAGGCAAAAGCTAATGATCATCTGCCATAATCTACTAGAGAAGAAACTCTAAATTCTAGCAATCTTTAGGTTAAAATTGACTCATCTGCCATACAAGATAACATCTAGTCATGAATTAAACCAAAGAAAATAGCCAAAGACTCTAGAATACAAGATCAAGAACTAGATAAAACTATAGCAGCATTAGATTCATTAATCTTGCCCAAGATCCCCTCAAACTCTTCAAATAGAAGGCAAAGCTCAATTCCATTAAAGTGAAAGACATGATGTTTGATACTCCAACAGTCAACTACAACAAGAAGAAGTTTGGAGTTGAAGTTGAAATAAGAAGTTTGGAGTTGAAGTTGAAATTTAGAAAAGATTTGAACTCTACAAGGTGAAATCTGTCCAAGTAGTTCCAATATTCAGATTCTAGATACCTTAGATGACTTTTTAGGGTTCTCTATGAATTTTGAAACATGTTGATGATTTGGGGAGTAAGTGGGAGTCTGGCTAATGTTTTCTGAAGCTTCTAAGGTGACTTAATGCTTTTATATGTAACCTATGGCGTTTGGGGAGTTCAGAGTTTAAAAGACGTAAAAAACGGAGTCAAAAGTTGCAACCAATCGCATCTGCAAATGAAGTGGCATTACAAGCATACCCACGCCACTCCTACAATGGCGTTGGTTGTGCTCCAACACCACTCCAACACTAGCAAACCAGAATTCACAAATTTGCAGCTTTTGGGAGATTCTAAGCATACCATTTCATACATACATCATAGGAAAAGTAGAAAATCATGCATCATAAACATATGTCCATAGATCATAAAATGAAGGTATGCATGTGGGTTTGAGCCCCAGTAAATGTCTGAAAAATAAGAAAAGCAATAAAATATTCTTAAAATAGTCCAAACAAGAAGAGAAAGTGTGATCTAAGGCTCTCCATCATCATTGTCTGCCTCTTGATGGGAACAATCTCTAGTAGTAGTCGTGTCAACTCGAGCATCCATGTCCACATCCTGGTTATCTGAAGTTCCAGCCACCTCTAACTCGATAAGACGAGTTCTCAAGTAATGGTTCGTTTATGATGCACACTCGTAAGCCAGCCGCCAAGTATCACAAGCCTCAATATTAAGAGCCTTGCTAGCTTGAAAGTAGCCAGCAAGATGGGCAACCTCAGCAGTCGGAATCTAAGAACACAACTAGAAAAAACCGGATTAGAAACGGACAAAATCCATTTCTAATCCTTTTTTTCCGTTTCTAAACAGATTTAGAAATGGATTTTTTACATCTCTAAAATCGTCGTATCTAATCTAGAAACGGATAGAGATAGATTTAGAAACGGATTTAGAAAGGGACCAAAATTCGTTTCTAATTAGAAACGGATAAATCCGTTTCTAATTAATTAGAAACGGATTTTTGTATTTGAAGGGGAAAAAATAAATCCGTTTCTAATTCTGTTTCTAATTCCGTTTCTAAATTTAACGGATTTTTATATTTGAAGGGGACAAAATAAATCCGTTTCTAAATCCGTTTCTAAATTTAGAAACGAATTTGTTCCTTTCTAATTTTATATTTTTTAAAAAATTAATTAAATTATTTAAAATAAATTAATTTATTTAATCATCTTTAATACTCTTCAAATCATCTTAATTACACCTTTAAACCTCATTATTTTGCCCAAATCAACCCACTTCCAAGTAGGTCACCCATCCTTGGAGTGATCTGGGCTGAACACGTTTAACTTTGTAGTTCCTTCAATTGGCTTTCCATTTATGTTATTGATGATATCTGTTATATGTTTAACCAAAATATATTTATTATATAAACATAAAATTATACTTAATGAAAAAAATAATATTTATAATCACAATTATAATTATTATAATAATAATAATTATTATTATTGTATATAAGATTAATATCATATTATAACATACTTATTTAAAATTAAGTATACATATCTAATAAATTTCTATTTATTGTATAACTTTTATCATAATTAAAAAAATATATAATTATTGCTAACTATGTTAATTAAAAAAATAATTTGTAATAGTAATTACATATTTAATTAGTAATTACGTAATTATATATGCATATTAATTATAAATTCTATACTAATATAAAATATCATTAGTCATTAATATATAAATTAACAATTATATAATAATAGTAATCACTAATCATATATAATTAAAAAAATATATTTATGTAAATACTAATTAAATATACTTATTAATTACTAATTATACATGATTAATGAATATATATTTATTAATTATTATATACTCATTTAATTATAGTTTTTTTTTTTGATAAGTGAAGAAATATATTAAGAAGACCTAGAAAAGGCCAAGAAAATACAAACTAATGAAAAAAAGTATCTGGACATCTAATAATGTCATCTGCAGAGAAACTAAAAGCATGATGTTTACAACGAATAAGGTAAACAGTCATATATAAACAACTATACAAAATGTCCTTTGAGTTGAGTTCATTGCTAAAAATCCTATTATTTCTCCTTTTCCAAATTTCCCAAATAAGAAGCATCCAAAGAGTAGTGCAAAAATCCAGCTGAATAGATCCAAAAAAGAAACCTCTCCAATAATGCAAAAAAGTAGAACTGGATTGTGGAAGAATTGCTGATATTCCAACCCAACGGAATAGAGAATACCAAATAGGTTGAACTTTTGAGCAATGGAATAGCAAATGATCCTGAGACTCTAACTGATTGCAAAAAGGGCAAGTAATCTGATCAGGAGGAATAATGGATCTTCTTACCAAAAATTCTTTGGAAGGAAGCCTATTGTGAAGGACAGTCCATGAAATAAATTTCACCTTAGGAATTGCCGAAGAAGACCAAATGCTTAAAAAGGGATTGAAGCTGCCCTTAACCTTTCAGGTCGGCCATTTTGGAGGTGTTTGATGGTGGTTGTTACGGTGGTGGCCATAGGTAGGGTTAGGGTTGGAGTTTGAGAGGTTCATGGTAGGGTTTTTTTTAACCATTCATTTAATTATAGTTATTAATTACTAATTATATATAATTAATAATTATATAAATATAGTAATCAATAATTATATGTAATTAAAATATATATTAAATATTATGTAACTATCAATTAAAAATAGTTATTAATTACTAATTATACATGATTAATTAAAATATACATATTAATTATAATTTAATTAATAATTCAATATAATTATTAATTGTTAATATAATATAATTATTAATTATCTATAATTAGTAATTAATAACTATAATTAATTCATACTTACATATTAATTAACAAATATATTTTAAGTATATATAATTAGTGATTACTATAATTAAATAATTATAAATTATATATAATTAGTAATTAATAAACATAATTAATTAATGATTACATAAGAACTAATAAATATATATTTATTAAACATGCACAATTAGTAATTAATAACTTTATTTAATTATTAATAATTACATAATAATTAATAAATATATTTTTTAATTTTTTTAATTATTTATTTAATTAAATAATTAAATAATTATTATTTATGTGTAATTGGTAATTAATAAAGATAATTAATTAATAATTATGTCATAATTGATAAATATATATTTATTAATAATGTATAATTAGTAATTAGTAATTATATTTAATTATTAACAATTGCTTAATAATTAGTAAATATATATTTATTAATAATGTATAATTAGTAATTAGTAATAATATTTAATTATTAATAATTGCCTAATATTTAGTAAATATATTTTTTTAATTATATATAATTAGTTATTTAAATAGATAATTATATAATTATTAATTATGTATAATTAGTGATTAATAACTATAATTAATTAACGTTTACATGACAATTAATAAATGTATATTTATTAATAATGCATAATTAGTAATTAATACCTATATTTAATTATTAATAATTGTATAATAATTAATAAATATATTTTTTTGTTATATATAATTAGTTATTTAATTAGATAATTATAGAATTATTAATTATGTATAATTAGTAATTAATAACTATATTTAATTAATTATAACATAATAATTAATAAATATATATTTATTAGTAATGTATAATTAATAATTAGTAACTATATTTAATTATTAATAATTACATAATAATTAATAAATATAATTTTTAATTATACATAATTAGTTATTTAATTAGATAAGTATGAAGTTTTTAATAACTATAATTAATTTATGTTTACATATTAATTAAGAAATATATATTTATTAATCATGTATAGTTTTTTTTTTTTGATAATTGGTAGCTTTAATAAAGAGACCATAAGAAATGGTCAGAAAAAAAACAGAAGGATTATATATGAAGGAAAACAGAAGGATTACAGATAAAGGATAACTATAATTACTTAATGTTTACATATTAATTAATATATATATATATATATATATATATATTTATTTATTTATTAATCATGTATAGTTAGTAATTAATAACTATATTTAATTATTAATAATTGAATAATAATTAATAAATATATTTTTTAGTTATATATAGTTACTTATTTAATTAGATAATTATATAATTATAGTTATAATAATTAATAAATATATTTTTTAATTATATATAATTTTATAAGATTAGAATGGGAATTGGAAAGGGAAATTAAAATTCGTTTCTAATTTTCTGAAATTAGAAACAGATTTAGAAACGGACATAATCCGTTTTTAATTTCAAAAAATTAGAAACGGAATTAGAAAGGGAAATACATCCGTTTCTAATTAGAAACGGAATTAGAAACGGAATTAGAAAGGGAAATACATCCGTTTCTAATTAGAAACAGATTTAGAAATGGAAATAAAATCCCTTTCTAATTTCTGAATATTTTAGTCCCTATTTCTAATTAGAAACAGACCAGTTCGTTTCTAAATTAATAAAATTTTTTTCTAATTTTTCGCGCCAAATAAAATTTGTAACGGATTTAAAATCCTTTTCTAATTTCAGAAATTTTTCGTTCCCAATTTCTAATTAGAAATGGATTTTAGAAACGGACAATATCCGTTTCTAATTAGAAACGGATTATAATAATCCGATTCTAATTTTCTGATATTAGAAACGGATTTAGAAATGGACAAAATCCATTTCTAATATCAGAAAATTAGAAACAGATTATTATAATCCATTTCTAATTAGAAACGGATTTTGTCTGTTTCTAAAATCTGTTTCTAATTCGGTAAATTCTAGTAGTGGAAGGAAAGTGATTCAGGAAAAGAGAATTGAATCCAGAAATGCACAAAGTTTGAAGAACTTACATGAGTGCATACTGGAGAAAAAGGTGATGTAAGGAGAAGCTGGGGCCAAAGTATGCTCAACGATACTAATGGGAGAATGGTAAAGCATAGTGTGATCTAGGAAAGAAGTAATCACACCTAGAACATAGTCAGCAGGGTTATCTGGAGGATGCCTATGAACAGGTCACTGAGAATGTTGTCGGGTGACTTTAAACCCAGGAATGGTCTATGTTATAGGAGGAGGTCGAAAGCTAGGCCCAACATCATCACTAGCAACATAAGGTACCTCAGTCGACTCGGAGGCATCCTTAGTATGCACCTCCTCAATCTCTGGGGCATCAATGTCAACATCATCATCTGAATCCCCATGAATAGTGAAAGAGAGAACACCATTTCAAACCTGGATGATCCGGGATTAGCATTCGAACAAAAAGTTTCATAAGGGGAAAGACTTGAAAGATTAATGCATACCCGAGCCAATCTCTTCTTAGACAAGGGAAGTCATCTCTTCAACAGGAACTTAGCATAAGCCTTAGAATGAACCAAGTAAATGGTACAAGGAGCTCCGAAAAGTGCTCGCTTCAACGTATCACCTGCCAAAGTGTGACCCAGACCATGTCTGTCTGAGGACAAACAACCACTCTACATGTCTGTCTAGAGTATTAGTGGTGAACTCTCTCTCCGAGATACCACATCCGTATCCCAAGACCCTCAAGAAGAATCCTCAGCCTATCCTTCTATCTATTGGAATACACATAGCTGGGGAAGTTATCTACATTGCCCAACTAATCAACATCAATTTGCAAGATAAAGCAAACATGTAAGTTTCTAAAAGCTTTCAAAGTTGTTTTTAACTAACAAGTTTGTTCTTTTACATCATCAGCAGTCAAGGCATTAAAGAGAATGCGATGCTCATGAATCGAGGTCTCATGAGTCAGTTGCTGGTTCATAGCCCAACGACCCGGAAGTGGGAAAGATTGAACCAGATGTACAGGTGTAAACTGCTGAACCAAGCCAAGTTCGATGGCCCAAACCTGCAAAAAGAGAAAGAGAGTCAGAAACTAAAAGAAATGGTGGAAAGCAAAGCAAAGATAGTTGGTAAACGTACGTAAGCGGAATGACAAAAGCCACAGACCTTCTTCCCGCTTAGCGAGACACGATACATCCAATAAAAAAGATAAGCTTGGGCTGCAGATCCCCAATCAAGTGTATTAATAACTGTAAAATCTTGAAGAATCGCGATGAAATGGATAAGAACTGTGCTATCATTGTCACAGAAGATGGTACTACCAATCAGATACAAAATAAAAGTACGTGCCATCCTATCTAGACTCCATCCTACATCACCATCATAGCCCAACAAATGATTAGCGATCTCATCAATGTGTAACCTTCTAAAAGTCTTTTGTTGAGGAATTATGCAAATCATCAATCGAATATAGTCATTCTAAACAACAACACTCACAATGTATATCCCAACATCAAAAGGGATCGACTCCCTAGTACAAGCCAGACATGTGATAGCAGAAAAAGACATAGGGGAAAGAGTATACTCTCCGCATGGCAACTGGAAAGTTTGCGTGGTATCAAACCACCTCTCTAACAACACCTGCATGGAATGGCGGTCACAATAACAGCTCGCTTGATCCTTCGAACGAGCTGGTAAAGCGCTAATAAATGGTCCAAACTGAGCCTGATGAACCAAGGTGCACACTGTAGAGGGCATCACTCTCCTAACCTAACGGGCTTTATAGAAATTGCCTTTCTAGTCAAATGTGACACTATCTCTCTACAAAAGGTAACTACAGGTATGGTTTCAAACTCTAGCCTAATTATAAATGCGTTATCATTTTTATAATTTTCTGACTAACTTAGAAGGCTAGGATATGCATATTCACATTTACAATACTCATATAACCATAAGGTTGCATTTTAAATGATCAAAACATGCATTTAGAGCCTCGGAGGATGCAAAATCTGTCCAAAGTGGTGTTTTAGGGTCCAATGGCACCTGAACTGGCGTTTGAAACCTTCAATGACACTTGGACTGGCGTTGGTCCCCAAGGTGGTGTTTAACACCATATTTTCACCCATTTTGCAGAAATTAAAGGTAAATCATCAATGCCCAATTATGCAATGGTGAAATTGACAAGTTAGGATACTTACCCGGCCTTTAGCATGAGGGGAAATGTGTATCTTAATGGAAGAAAGAGGTGAAACCTTGTCTCCATAAGCCAAACCTCCATTGTCAACCTTGCAAGTTTCTTCCTTTGTCTAAAAAATGGAGATTAGGTCCCATTAAAGTAGAAGTCGAGGGTTGGAAGCTGCTGGAAATACCATTTAAACAAGTCCACACTCAAGGATTTTGGAAATTTAATGCTAAAGTGGCAAATTACCACTTTGGTCCCTGAAGAGAATTTTCAAATAAGGATAGAAGTTCTTATGCATTTAAGCCCAAAATCAAGAGTTAAGGTTAGGAAAGCCCAATTCGAGTCCAATTGAAGGAAAAATTCAAAAGATCAGTAGAAGTTATAGATAATTATAGTTCGAATGATAGTATTGACAGAGGAAAATATAAAAAACCCCAGAAATTTCAGATATTCCAGGAAAATTCCTAGAAATTCCCAGACACTTTTGAAGACCTAAAAATAGTTTGAAATTCTGAAAGCATTTGAAGCTAACTTCACCAAGTCTTGTTTTAAACTCTGAAAGTATTTAAAACAAGTATTGATTTAAACTCTGAAAGTATTTGAAACAATTTCAATCCAAACCTCATTTTAAACTCTGAAAGTATTTAAAACGAGTGAGATCAAACTTTTCCAAACTCTGAAAGTATTTGGACAATCCTGATCCGAACCTCTTTTTAAATGCTGAAAGTATTTGAATGAGTGGGATCAAAACCTTATCCCAAAACCTTGAAAATATTTTCCCTTGTGAGAATATTCTAGAAAAAATTCCCTAGTGAGTTAAGACCTTCTCTACCGGAATAGCAAGTACCTCTTGCATAGCAAGTACCCAACTCTCCTGTTGGAGTGCCTCTTCAACATTTTCAGGCTCAACTTGAGATAGGAATGCAAGATTAGAATCTAAGAGTTTAAGTTGGTTTCGAGTACTTACACTCTTAGAGGTCTCACCAAGGATGTTGTCCTTGGGATGATTCTTAGAGAATCTCTATTCTCTTGGAAGGTCTCTATGCACTTGTTGGTGATCCACATGTGCTTGATCATCTCCTATTTCTTCTAATGCATGTTGTTCTTGTGCTTCATTGTCCTTGTTAAGTTCCTTTTCATTTTGAGTTTTAACTCCTCCAATGTTGAGCTCTTCAAGGTTAGCTACAATTTCATTACAAGAAACATTACGTTTCACAAGATCAAGTTTACTAGGTTCATCAAAGGTAACATGCATGGACTCTTCAACAACTAGAGTGCTTTTTATTAAAGACTCTATAAGCTTTGCTTGAGTTGGAATAGCCTAGAAACACACCTTTATCGGTTTTAGATGCAAATTTCCCAAGTTAATCCTTGGTATTAAGAATGTAACACTTACAACCAAATAATCTAAAGTATAAAATGTTGGGTGTTTTACCATGCCATAAGTCATAAGGTGTTTCATTTAAGATAGGTCTTTTAGAAACACGATTCAAAATGTAACAAGATGTATTGATGGCCTCTGCCCAAAAATAAGTTGGTAGACTATATTCATTGAGCATTGTTCTAGCCGTCTTAATCAATGTACAATTTTTCCTTTCAATAACACCATTTTGTTGTGGAGTTCTTGGACATGAAAAATTATGAGAAATACCTCTTTTAGAACAAAAATTTTCAAAAGCTTCATTTTCAAATTCTTTTCCATGATCACTCCTTAAGGAAGTTATAAAATATCCTTTTTCATTTTGAACAC
>CANYLF010624631.1:0-13074 GCA_948193215.1 Bocquillonia castaneifolia | reverse complement strand
AATGGCAGAAAGAATTAGCTGATCAAGAATAGAGTTTGGAAATGGTTGCTTAAAGATATATTCATTACCATCTAAATTAACTCCGAAGTGTTCAAACACATGAGTTAAAATTCCACCATATGGTAATGAGAGATCATTTTGAACCACAAAAGCCATGAAAGAAAGGATTGAACCTGGAAGGTTTATAGGCTTTTTGGATAAAAGCATTGAAATGAAAAACATATCATGTTCAGAAACTTTAAGAAGCTGAGGATCTCTGGGAAAGATATTGTAAAAACATAAATGATGAAGAATTCTAGAAAAAGGTGGGAGTTGATCAACAAAAGGAATACATTTTGATTGAAATGAATCATCAGACATGAAAATTCTAGTCTGTTCAAGAGGAGAAATAGGATAAAGAGACCAATCTAATAAATCTTGTACTCCCCATCCTTCATGAGGAATGTTTAAAATTCTCCCAAGAGTAGGATCATCAAGAGTGATTTCTTTACCCTAAACAAAAGATTTTAGAGAGCGAGAGTTTTGAGAAAAGATGAGATTGGCATAAAACTATTTAACCAGCCAAGGAAAATTTGATTTTTCATCAGTGAAAAGCTTGAGCCAACCTTGAGCATCAAAAAATTCTGAAATTCCATATTTTATGAAAAATGAAATATCAAAGATGATTTTAGGAATGAGAACATTTTGAGCAGCCATTTTGTCATTCCTAGAACGGGGAAAGTTTTTGATTTTAAAAGGAAAACATGAGAGGGGAAACATTGAATCCATGAAAAGCGATTAAAGGGTAGGATTATGCAGAAAATGAGTTTGAATGCATTTATCAAGTGATAAGAAACTGGTTTATATAAGGGTTTTCATAAACATGCTCATGCAATCAAATAGAAAAAAGGTATCACCAAATCAACATATTTCAATGATTCCTGACAAACCTGACAAATTTTGACAAATAATTTTAACTTCTTCTTGCTGATAGCTCCTCATCAATAATTTGTCTCATTTCTTCTTCCTTTCCTTGAAATGTGCTTTGAAAATATTTTATGCATTCCACCATTTGATAATTTTAGATACACCTACAATCAGAAGAAATTCACAAGTTCTTTGGTATCCAAATAAACATGGATCCTTGGGGATTAGCATTTAAAATGTCCATTGAAATAAATTTCAAATGGACTATCCTTTTAAAGCATTAAAAACAAATTTATGATTATCACTCAAATAATAATGACATTGAACTTTTAGAGGAATTCACAAATGTTAATAAAGCTTTGCAAGGGGGGCATACATATATAAATAGACACACACACACATATAATGAGCAAGCAAAGAAGAATATGAAACATAATTATGTGCTTTGTGTGTTCATACATATGTGTACATGAATGTATGCCTATGATTGAGTTTAGGTACTCTTGAAGCATGAGCTTTAAAGCTATTAAGCTTAGGCTTGTCAATCATATGATGCTTATGCTTTGGTTTTTGGACCTTACCTTCATTATCCTCAGAGCAATGAGCTTAAGGATTAGCATCAAGAACAAGGTGAGATGAGATGTGGATGATTTCAAAAGTATAGTTGATTTTGAGCTAGATGACTCTTTTGAGTAACCAAGACCAAGTATAACATAAAGAGCTTTTTAACTAAAATTTATCAAAAGATTCAAATCCCTTAAAAAAATATGAAATGGATGATTTAAGCTATACTTTCCTTATCTAAAGTCTACAAAAGTAGAGATTTTAGATAAAAAAAAAACTTTTAAAAACAATGTTAAATCATCATGAAAAACTTTGAATTTTACAAAAGAATTATTTAAACATTGAAATTCATTTTTGACTCTCAAGGATGCCTTTAAAAAAATTGCTCATGACCGCGATGAGGAGATCACGGATGTGATTAACAAGCAAAAAACTGTTTCTACTTGATAATGTTTCATCATGCCCGTGATCTATGTCATCACCTGCGCGAGGAAAATCATCTACAAAATGGAAGCATCACGAGCAAAAAGAGAGAAAACACAACTTCCGGTGAAAGACTTCATCGCGCACGTGATAAGTTAATCACCTACGCGATGATGGACTTTCATGTACAAATCAGTCCTCACACTCCATCACGCAGAAGACAATGGAGATCACGCTCAAGACATTCAATGATCACTTGAAGATTATCAAGCATCACACACATGATGGACACCATCACGTCAGCGATCAAACTTCCAGTAACCTTACTTTTAATGAGCATTCATCGCGCCAACGATCAGTTTCGTCGCCCACGTGATGCATAAATTTTCAAGACCGTTGGACGTAATTTTGAATGTCACACATGATATCCCAAGATAAGCATTCACTTCACTCTTCTATTTTATTTAATTTTATACCTTCCATTACTCCTTCACCCTTCTTGATTGATTCCAAAAAGGGGGAGAAGTATTTGATCATCTACATCAATGTTTTGTCATCATCAAAAAGGGGAAGATTGTTGGCCCTAAGGACCTCAAGGCTCCTATTGTGATTTTGATGATACAAAACATTGTGTAACACTAATATGTTTGCTAAGTGCTTTTCTAGGTAATTGATGCAATGCAAGCATATAAGAGTGATGAAGATAAGGAGGAAGTAATGGAAGTGTAAGAAGTTTATGAGAGATATCAAAGCTCTAAAGATGATGAAGTTTTTGAGTGTGATGGTGAAGAGTGTTCATGAGCTTGGATGAGTGCTTATATGCTTGGATAGGTTCAAGTGTTAACCTAAGAGAAAACTTGGGTTAAGAGCAACCTTAAGCTTATGTGTGAACATTAGCTTGGGAGGATAGGTTTAAGTGTAAACCTAATGAAAACACTTGGGATAAGGGGCTAGCTTAAACTTATGTGAGTATTAGCTTAGGTGGATAGGTTTAAGGGTGAACCTAATGAAAACACTTGGGAAAAGGTGAGAGCTTGGATTTTAGAACCTTAGGATGTGATTTGGAAAGTTTAAAAATGGTTAAGGAGAAGGAGAATCAAGCAAGCAAGCAGAGGAAGGACAGGATGAAGAAGAGTTGGGGATTTTTGATATGGATTTGGTTCTTAATACTCTTCAAAAAATGGCCAAAATGATGACTGCAATAGAGAAATGGCAGAGATGGGTGGATAAAAGACTGATTAAACAAGACATAGAGCTTAATAGGATTTCAAGTTACATCCAAGAAATCAAGAAAGCCCAAAAACCACCTGAAGCCAAACCAACACACTCAAAAACTTCATCATCTTTAGAGCTTTGATATCTCTCATAAACTTCTTACACTTCCATTACTTCCTCCTTATCTTCATCACACACACTCTCAAATGCCTGCATTGCATCAATTACCTGGAAAAGCACTTAGAAAACATATTAGTGTTACACAATGTTTTGTATCATCAAAATCACAATAGGAGCCTTGAGGTCCTTAGGGCCAACATATCTTTATATATATTGTAGATATTTCATGTTAAGATCGTGTACGTTAAGAGAACCGTATCACGTAAACTCTTTCTCTTTCTACCTATTTTTTTCTTATTATTATAGTGAGTCACCCTAATTTTTCAATATTTGTGTCACAGTCATAAGTAGTGAAAATATCTTGAATAGTGGAGTTTTTTCATCATTAACTATCTTGTAGAATAACTTAATGAAATTTTATTCAAAAGAAAAATTCAAGACTTATAAATGATTCAAGTATCTATAAGATTTATATTTAAAAAAAATAATAATAAATAAATAGATTATAGATAAAATGAGTAAGATTTTGAAATTATAAATGATGGAAAGATTTGATTTATTTTGACTTTGCAAAGAAGTTGTGGAATGATATGTTTCAGTGGGTTGGCATGGATTTTATTTTTCCATCATTCACTTCAGAATTCTTTCTTCAATGGACAGA
This sequence comes from Bocquillonia castaneifolia, assembly GCA_948193215.1. NCBI lineage: Eukaryota > Viridiplantae > Streptophyta > Magnoliopsida > Malpighiales > Euphorbiaceae > Bocquillonia > Bocquillonia castaneifolia. Next base: position 9,185 of record CANYLF010624631.1, on the reverse strand, counting down.
TTTATTTAGGGGTACTCATCAAATTGCATTCATAACCCTAGATGCTTGGGAAATTTAGAAAGAGAGGAATGATAAATTTTTCAAGGACTTATCTTCTTCTAGGGATATCTTCTATAATAGTTTGTATTTTACTTAATATTCGGTAAAATATCACTTCCCTCTCATTTATCATTTTCTAGTGTTTATATTGTAAGTAGTCTTATACGAATCACCTTAATTTGGCCCATGAGGCCAAAACTCTAAATTGGCTTGCAAATGCCTTAATCAGTCCTGATACCTTGATTCCTAAGACAAGGGGGACTTCCTAGACATCGGGGGATTCCTACGCCGTGGGGGACTCTGAATACATACAAAGACAAGACTCCTAATTTAATAAAGACAAGGATTCCTATTCACAAGGGGAGCATTCCAACCACTATATAAACCTCTGCTCATAGGGGGACCAGGTATCAATCACTACTAGCCTCCATATACTTGTACTTAAACTCTCGTAAAGAGCAATACTAACTTGAGCGTCGGAGTCATCCCCCGAGGACCACCCCAAGCCTTTTCTTTTAAGGGCAGGTTCGGCTACCTTAAGTGATCAAGCGACTTCTAGAGAACCTCAGATGAGTCTCAATTCTCAAAGAAACATTCATTTGTGCGGTGAGCGTGGACTGTTTTAAACAAAATGCAAATGCTGGCACTAAGGATAGGTCGCCCAATGATTGTATTGTTTGCAAAGGGTATGTTTACTACCATAAATTCTCCTTAAAAGGTCCTGGTTATATTGCCTTTGCCCAATAAGTCATTTGCCAAAATTATTTAAGCATACAAACAGATTGATATAAAAAGACCTTTCATGAAAAGGTAGGAACTGATCAAGTATCATTAAAAGGTGATCTCTTATCAAGAGGTGACCTATGACTACGTGTCACTAAAAGACCTCCATATAAGAGGCATAATAAGGTGCAATTATGAAAATAAAACCTTCTCAGTGAAGGCAATATTCGACCTTCGATCAAGGGGCGAGTTATGAGTTAAGATGATGCAGACCTGACATAAAAAAGGCAAATAATATTTCTATATCAAACCAAGGCAATACCTAACTAAAAAGGGTGACATATGGTTATGAGCCAAAAACAAGTCCTTAATTAAAAAGGAAAGGCGAACATCTTTTATAAGAAGGATAATTATCAAATTACACATAACATAAGAGGATATACATAGACCTTTCATGGAAAGGCTAAACCTCATCAAGTCTTTGAAAGGGCGACTTATTGAAGGCTAGTTAATCATGTGAATTAATCTAAGCATCAAGTAAAATTAGGGTGAACTATTGCTAACAATCTAAGTACTAAAAAGTAATAAATTACAAGTGAAATAAGAAGACCCTACTAGGGTGAATTTGAATTAAAGAAAATTCACACAACTGTTCAAAAGAGATAAGGATCAAAAATTGTTATGTGCTAGCCAAGAGCAAAATTACAAATTGAATATTGTTTAAAGATAAAACATTAGAAAAAGTGCTTAATTATTAACTTCTTCATCGTCCAGGAAGACTGTTTCCATAAAGGCAAAATCTAAATTTGGGTGACTCTTTACAAAATGAGCTATGGTTGTATCTCTCATTTGTCCTAGTATTTGATTAAAATGCCACCAATGGTCAGCTTCAAGAAGTCGGTCTCTTTTAATTTCACTTGATCTGTAGCATGCTCATCCTCAAGTTGGGCAAGTCTGGATTTAAGATCTTCTATCTCTTTCTTCAATGGATCTGTAGTAGTTTTCAAATCTTCATTTTCCTTCTAAAAGGGCTCAACCTTGTCTTTCAGAGATTGCACAGTCGCCTCCATATCTACCTTCTCTTTATTGAATTTATCTTTCTGCCTTTTGGCATGATCTTCAGAATTCTAAGCTTGACCCCCATATCAGCAGTCGCCTTATTCACAGCCTCTTTGACTTTATTCATTAGGTTGGACACATCTCATTTGTGTACCTTTCTCTTAACATGATGCTTGAACTTCACTACTCTTGTCAAGTTGGTAATCTGAATAATACTTAGATGAAGTTATTCCATTTTCAAATAAGGGATTAAATAAAGAATATAGATAGAAAAGTCATCAAAGGACTTACCATTAAAGCCTACTTTTGGATTTAATGTGCTAAGGAATTATGAATTCGGCCAGTTAGTCCATTCATATCTGCTGGAAGGTTGATATCTCTGCTAATCAAAGCGGGGATGCGACTATCTTTGACAGTGGGGTTCTCAAGTTCTGTTAGCCATTCATGGGCGTAGTTGCTAGTATCTTTAAGATCGCCTTCAAAACTAGACTATCTGTTATCTATAATGTCTAAAAGCTAGGCACGGGTCAGCTATTTTTTTGCCTTCTCCTTCCTCAAAGGCTTAGTTAGTTTTCCCTTTTTGGAGATGGGCTCTTGATCTTTATCTTAAGGAAGAGATTCTTGGACTGCTGGTGTGATGGGTTGAGTTTGAGGACTCACGGTCACAGGATTGGTAGAAACAGTAGCAATAGGTACTGTTGGAGGAGTCCCTCCAGTTTGGGCACCTACTCTTATGGCAGATGCTATTAAAGCAGCAAAACATAGCCTCTACATCTATAAAATAAAATAAGTTTAAGTAAAAAGTCTAAGGAAAGGAAAACACCATTAAAATCAGAAGTACTGGGCTCGCCAGCATCTACATCTATATCTTCATCTTTATCATCCTTATTTTCCTTATTAGACTCATCCACAAGATGTGGAGTAGAAGGTTTTGGGGGTGGAGTGTATTTTTCCCCGTATAGCTCACCTTTTAAAAGTTCCTCTATATCGATCTTTGGATGTTTGGCCAAGTAGAGGGTGACTTTGGTAGACCTAATGTCAAACGCCTTAACTCTTTTGGTTTTTACAAAAGGTGAGGACCGGCTATTGGGTATCTTGCCTTACCCCTTTTCACAGGTAACAATGTAAAATCACCTCTCCAACCTTTTAAGTGATTTTTCAACCCATCAAATCATTTTCTAGAAGCTTGAAAGGCAAAATATTCAGAAGTTCCCACTCTCTCTATTACGCTATAAGCGTTGAGGAAAATGTGAGGGGTAAGTTCATATTATTTATGTTGCACAGTAGGCAGTTCGCCACAAATAATGTATATCCTCTAAGATCTTTTGAAGTGTGGGATTTAGGGGGAACCTAAGTCCGCTCTCCATACATTCCTTATACACAATATGTTCATCAGGGCTTGATTCGCATAACTACCATCGTTAGGAAGCCTAACGCTATAACCCTTAGGTAATCCCCCATACCTGGATGTGAAAAGATCTAAGTCTGACCTCACCCATTTGGCTAGTTGGCAATCTACAACACCTTTGATAGGTTTTGGAGCCATGTGTTTCTTTTAATACCCTGGTTTGGGGAAGGTAGAAGGGGCAAACCCTTAATTACTATTGCTAGAGACAGAAGAGAGGTTATAGGTTTCTGGAAATTCAAATGGTTTTGAGTCTAATTCTAGTAAAGGGTGAATTGTGGTAATTGGTTTTACGTTGAGAGGTTTTGGCATTAGTTGGGAAGTGGAAGTTTTTTTTTGTTGGCACTGGTTTTGGTTATGGGCAACTTGGTTGGTTCACATAACCAGACTCATCAGAAGAAATGGAATGTACTGTTTTAGGGTTTTGTGAGTCCAATGAAATAGGTATGGCAGGTCATGAGTGGCGGCTAGAAGGAAGAGAAGATGAAGACTGTGGTAGGTGTAAGGACAAACTCACCATCAACGGCCTAAAACATAAGGTCATAAATAGCATAACAAATAGATGATCAACAGGCAATCAACTATGCAAGTGGTATTTCAAAATTGAATAATAGGTAAAAACAAGTGTGGCATATTATCAAACACATAAAGGACATATTGATGAAGAAAGAGCAAGTATTTACATACGACAGAAAGCAGCAAAGCATCACACATAATCTATATATTACACTTCATTTGAGCATGGAAAATCCTTTTTGTGGATTAGCATATCGGTTTACGTGGTCACAAGGTTGTTAAACTAGCTTTTCTACCCTAATATTGAACGAGAGGCTATAAAATTGAATCGTAAAATTATAAGATTTTAGACCTTCATAGAATATTTTTTTTTTTGACCTGTACATACATATATAAGCAAAATATATATTATATATTCAATAACAATTATACTTTTCATTGATAAACACATATTAAAGTCAATATAGAAAATATCAATTTTAAGTCCAAATCAATAAATTCGCAAGTCACGTAACTAATAAACAATAAATTTTCCAATCATTCATATTCCATGATTCATAATATCACCCCCAAAAAAGGAAAAAAAATAAAATTATATTTCAATAAAAGTTTAATGAAAAATGAAACACTAATAAGTCTAAAACAATTCATCAATGCTTTTGTAATGTAGAGCAGATTCATCTTCATCACTGTCTTCATCTTCGCTAACTTCATCTTCAAGTTCAAATTCATTGTCGTTGTTCCTATTCACTTCTATATCTCTTGTAGTCTCCATTGGTTCATCATTTTCCTCATCATCAATGTCATTAAATGCTAAAGGATCACCACTTTCAAGACTTCTTAATTCCTCTCCAAGGATAGTTTCATCTATCTCATCTTCACGTTCCACCCTAGTATTCAAAACACCAAGCCGACCTTCATTACAAGAATCAATAGTAGATTCCTCGGTTATCCATTCATCATCTAAAGACAAATCATCAAACTCACAAAGCTCATCATCTTTCTTGACTTGTCTATTCTTCAACTTTAAATTATACATTACAAAGACCAAGTCATTCATCTTCTTTTGATGCAAACGATTTCTTCTTTTTGTATGTACCTATAAAATAATATCACAAAATTTTATAACAAAACACAAACAAGGTAAAAAAAAATTTTAACAATACACAGAGATTTAAAAAAATAGTGTAAATAATTATAATGATAAGACAGTAAATTTTCTTACCCTCTCAAAAGCACTCCAATTTCTCTCACAACCCAAAGAGCGACAAGTCAAGCTTAATATTTGGATAGCAAATTTTTGAAACTCAGAACAATCATCTCCATAAGAATCACACCATTTTGCTGGTGGCTTTTTATCCCTAGCAAGTTTGGCAGCCTTAATTTCAAATAAGCCTTTTGCATCCTTGAACAACTCAAGTTGCATGTCTATTTTACATCTTTCATTTGGATCAGGAACCATTTTCTCAATACATTTATACAATCCAATTTTTATATCAACATTAACCTTGAAATCAGGGCGATAATGATAATGAGGATTTAAATAATACGCCGCTGCATGCAAAGGTCTATGAAGTTGAAGTTCTCATCTTTCATCAACAATTTTCAATACAACCTCAAAACTAGCAAAAAAAATTCAAAAAAAAAAAAACTAAATTATTTTGATGCAAACTTTCGTGCAGCAAAACATTATATCATTTGATATACATGTAGTAGACATATTGAGGTATAATGCATATTAAATCCAACAAAAAAATAAGGATGAAATTTCAAGTATAAAGATTTAAAACCATGCAAAACATATGCTGCCCTGCAATATGTTATGTTTGAGTAGCATACACAAATTAGTTTATGACTAAAGTTTTGGGCAACCAAAAATCATAAAATTTGGTATAAATGTAATAGACATATTGAGGTACAACATACTTTAAATCCAGCAAAAAATAAGGACAAAATGACAAGTAAAAAGATTTTAAACCATGAAAAATACAGGCTGTTCTGCAGCAGGTCATGTCTGAGTAGCAGACACAGATTATTTTATAATTAATATTTTGTGCAGTAAAAAATTATATTATTTGGTATACATGCACTAGACATACCGAGGCATAACATATCTAAAATTGAGCTAAAAAGGATATGTTGAACTATTAAAAAAATAGTTTTTGACTTGGGACGAACCAGCCTATTATACCACAGGGGCTAATCTCAAAGAAATTTTATGAATAATTAAAAAATTACTTTTTCTTAACATTGTTACAATTCTCTTTGATCTTCTCCCTAGCACGATCCATTTCTTCATAGATGAAATCCATAGCAGGTTTCTTCTCCAAATCCACTAACCGAAGGACTTTGTTAAGAGGACAAGCAGCTTTAAGACAAGTGATAATTTTCTTCCAAAATCTACTATCTAATATAATTTGCTGAATTCTTTTCCCGTTGCTCATAGAGGCAAATTTACTTGACTTCCATGTCTTTGAAGAGAACATTGTCATGAGTGCACCTTTGTGTTCATTTAGGCAACCCAATGTCAAGTACAAAGTAGCAAAACGAATTACCGCAGGTCTAGTCAAATCACTTTTCTTAGTGAAGTGCCTTAATATGGAAATTAGAAGGATCCTTGAATAGATATATGTTGTGATTCGTTTTGCCTTTATAATCGTCACATTATGGACCTTTAACTTCTTCTCGAAGTCTTCTAGTATCAAATCAATACAATGAGCTGCACAAGGAGTCCAATAAATCCAGCAGCGTTTGTTCTTTTAACATTGGCTTTTGAAGAACAAGAAGCTGACATTCTCGGTTCTACTTAACAACCTATCAAATCACAAGAGAAAAAAAAATCATTCACATGCTTTCCCAAGTTAAATATCAGTCCATGAGTAGAGTCCTAAAAAATGAATAATATTTTAACTCTTAATTTTCCATTCAGTAGAATTATTTATACAACAAATTGAAAGAAAAAAAAAATCAAATTAAGTGATTTAATGGAATTTATGGAAGTTAACAAAGCTGGGCATATATTTATTTACCATAAAGCATCAATTAATTTCTTTAGTAAGAAGAATTTATTAACTAAAAGAAGTGGAAAGCAAAAAAAAAACCCAAACATACCTGATAACATAAATAGAACAAAAAGAGGAGACTTGAATTTTCTTTTCCTTCTTTGTAGTTCACACTTCGCACAAAGAAAAGACACTAATCAAGTGTTTTTTTTCCTTTTTTCAACAATATCTAACATGGTTATTCAAATAAAAGGGTGGGTTTAAGGCTTTTTTTAATTTTATTTTAGGCTTTTTACTTTCTAAAGCACAAAATAAGACAATGAGTTTTAGGGAATTCTGTGCTTATGGTACAATCGGTAAACTCGGTCTCAAAATCGCTTTTTCATTGATCTTACTGATTGAACATGTGAGTTTACTTCGATTTTATGCAGTTTTGATTTCGTATGCGCATTGAATCGTTGGGTTGATTTTAACTCGTTAAATCATAGAATCGTTCGATTTAAAATGCGATTTTGACAACATTGCATGGTCATTATTAAACGCAATTGAGAATCATAATAGGCGGATTTATTCTAGAAAATAAATATCAATTGATTAAGGCACAAAAAGGCACTTACTTGTTTAGTGGTGTTTCAGCTGGCTCTACAAATTGCTTGCTGGTAGCAGTAAAAGCGCCGGTTGTCTGACGGAGGAATGGTTGTCGGAATTCAAAAAATCTCTACAGTTTGGTTATCAGTGGTTACAGAGCATATTATGTCCTTTTGAAATTCAAAATGCACAAGTGAGAGCAAAAGAGGGAAATCAAACAGTTTATTCCCCTGAAAACTCTTCAAGTTGAAGGACACGTGTCGCACATGCCACTAGTGGTGTCTCTTTGAAATCGTCTGACAATTAATATAATTTTTAGGCGAGTCTGAATATCGCCCATAATTGCTGTTGACCCCAAGGATCCATTAGTGATTTTGATGATGCAAAATATTGTCTTAGTGCTAATATGTTTGCTAAGTTCTTTATAGGTGATGGATGCATATCAAATGCATAAGAACAGTTGATGAAGATGATCAAGGGATATTGGTGAAGTTTTGGAGTGCATTATGAGTGATAATGAGTAGAGCACGATGGTGATGAAAAAGTGATGGATAAGTTTGGTGAAATGTGAGTGATAATGATGGAATTAATAATGGTATTCAAAGTGTTATATATGAAGATTGTGTATGACAATGAGCAATGGTAATGAGCTTTGATGAGTGTTTTAGCCTAGGTGGATATGTTTAAGTGCTAACCTTATTAAAACACTTGGGTAATGGTGTTTTAGCATAGGAGGATAGGTTTAAGTGTTAACCTTATTAAAACACTTGGGAAAATGGTGTTTAGTTTAGGTAGATAGGTTCAAGTGTAAACCTTATTAAAATACTTAGGACATTGTGTTTAGGTTAGGTGGATAGGTTCAAGTGTAAACCTCAATAAAACACTTGGGTTAATTGGTGAGAGTTCTTGATTAAAAGTTAAACTCATGAAGTAAAAAGATAAAATATGTCATGGGCTAATTAAACCTACAATTTATGCACTTTGGACATGGTATATTGGAAGTTTAGGACTTAAGGAAAACTAAATGTGCAGAGTCAATTTCAGATGGGCTGAATTAAATGAATTAACTACACTAATTGGGCAATAATCATATTATAAATTATATATGGATTTAAAGCCCAATATGTCTAGTGTTCATAAAAAATTTTATTTGAATTTTTGGAGTTAAAAAATTAAAGATATGAATTTTTTGAGTGATTTATAGTCATGCTGTTAGACAAAGGACTGAACACATGGCTTGTATTCAAACTTATATGAAAAATTGTAGAAAAATCATTTGAACGTGAAATTTGGTGGGTTGAAACTCTGGAAGTCTACTTTTCAATGCAAAAAATGATGGAGCATTTTGAATTTTCTACAAGGAGATATTCTTATTTGAATACAGACTACTCCAGCTGCAAGTCACATGCTTTAGGCCTTCATTGTTTGAATTATTGAAAAATATCTACAGATCTCTAGAAAACGTGCCATATATTATTGAAAATGTATGAATGTCTAGTTTCTAATAAAAAAAGAATCATAACTTTTCAACAATCAGAGCTGGAGAATTGAATTTTGAAGGAGACATGCTACATTTGTCAAGCAAGTTAGCAGCCTTGAAGAATGGAGCCTCACCAATCAAGTTTGAATTTCTTAGTTGATTGAGAATGGCCATTTCTGATTTCTTGCCTATAAAAGAAGGTATTTTAGGCATCAAAATATAGATAAGAGCTTGAAGAAAGAATAGCAATTTATAGTCACAACATTCACAAGTTATTTGAGAGTTTATGTTGTAATTGTGAGCAAAAACCTTCATTCTTCTTCTTATAATTTTAACTTTGTTTGTATGTTGTGTGAGAGATATTAAAACACAA
>CANYLF010624268.1:0-11143 GCA_948193215.1 Bocquillonia castaneifolia | reverse complement strand
CCATGGTTGAACCTAAAGCTTCTAATGTATTAACCAAATGGAAGCCTATTCATATTCATCACCATGAGCCTAAGAAGCTTGAGAAGAGTAAACCAAGGGCAAAGGTTAATCCTAAGCCTAAGGGGAACTCAAAGGGTCCTAAGCCTAAAAGGATCTCAAAGAAGCCAAAGGCTAAGATAACATTAAAGCCTAAGGCACATTCTCATGGCTCATTTCAATGCAAGCCAAAATTCCATACAGATATGTTTGCTAGAGCTCAATGCTTTTATTGTATGGAATATGGCCACATTAATATTCATTGCCATGTGAGGAAAGTCCAATTGAGGTTAATCCCAATAGACCAACTCAAGACTAACCCCCCAGGGACCTAAGTACATTTGGGTACCAAAATCTTTGTTGTCATTGTAATTTATAGGTGTGCTTGAATCCATAAGGCCAAAACACCAATTGCATATCCATGGCGGATTCTCCAAGCACAATTCAAGAAATGGGCAATAAGACAAGAACAAAGGGGGAGCAAAGGGCATTCAATAAGGAAAGTAAAATAATTATTATACACTATCTTCAAGGCATCACAATTGGTAATTCAAACCAACTTATCTTCAATTTCAATTGGTATCAATTGTGTGTTTTGATGGTTGTACTTGTGTATGCATGATAATGTATGCTTTTCATGTCTTTTTGTATATAATTGAAATACTTTGGTGAATATTGCATTATTATTGCTTTATTCATAAAATTCAATTATCCATAAATTGACTCATGCACATTACATGAACACCCATGTCCTAAAGTGCATATTTTTCATGTTTCAAAACTCCTTTGTACTCTTAAGTCATATTTTGCAAGTTTTGAAATTTTTTTCTTTTGACCATAAAATGTATTTTCTTGAATCTTTGTGTCCATTTCATGATTTCATTTTTAATAACATTGCATTTTTTGAGCTTTTCATGCATTGTTTTAAACCTCTTTGGGCACTTATTGGATGCTTCTACTTGTCTGTAGTATTTTTTTTTTTTTTTTGGCTTTTTCCTCCTTTTTCATGTTGACAAAAGGGGAAAAGTGTGTCAATTTGTTTCAATTTTGTTCTTTGCTGGCTATACTTGCTATATATGTTTTCAAAACAGGTTTTGTATTCTTTGTTTTGTTTACAAAATCTGATGTGCTGTGTTTGAGGGGGAGTTTGAGCATTTTACCTCAAATTCCTTACAAAATTGACTTAGGATTTGTCAACATCAAAAAGGGGGAGATTGTTTGCCTATTTAGGCACTTAACTCTTGTTTTGATGTTGATTATTGTCCTAAGTCAATGTAATTAACATTTGGCTTGTTTAAGATTGATTTCAGGCTTAAAACTGATTTTCAGGTTAACAATGATCGTTGTTTATGCAACACTGACCGTTTTTAAATCAACAATGATAGTTGTTAATTTAACATCGATCATTGTTGAACCTGAGACAATTTTTTCAAAAGAAACAGCAAGACACATGAACTAGTGGGAATTGACAACGAGCTAGTTTTGAATGAATCCTGCAAACCGCGCCGCCCGTGAAAAGGGGAGCCGTGTCCGCAGCTAAATATCGCGCTCGCAATAAGGAGATCGCCCCCGCGACTAGCGACAAGGTTTGCCTGCGAAATGGAAATCGCGCCCAGACTTTTTTCGTGAAAACTTAGAAGGCTTCTGTACAAGTAGAGCCGCGCCCGTGACATCCCAAATCGCACCTGCGATTTGAGAAACAGAGAGCCCCTTTCTAAAGGTTCAAAGTCGCGCCCGCGATGGAATAAATTGCCCCCGTGATTTGATCAGACAGAAGCCGCTCCTCAAGGCAATCAAGCCGCTACTCAATGACATCAGTAAAATCACCCGTGGTTTGATCAAAGAAGAAGCCGCTCTAAAGCAATCAAGCCACGCTCTCAAAAAGGTTTCTTCTTCACACTTGCAGTTTGATCAAACAGAGAGCCGCGCATCAAATAGAGAGCCGCTCATCAAGGTGTCCACGGTTAGAGATGTCTCCTCCGCAACATTCAGTGGAGAGTCTAAAAAACTAGCCGTTGGACAGATCGTGCCGTGACCATCAACTCGCGACCGCGACCTAACGGTTTTCAGTACTTTTGTTGAAAAAGCAACTAGCCGTTAGAAACACACTTGGGGTTGTTTCTAACAGCTAGTTTTGGGTATTATGGCTATAAATACCCATCATAAATGTTCTTCAAAATAGAACATTAATTCTTTGATAGCCAAACTCTTGTAACCTTATTTCTCAAATCATTTATAATTAATTAGTTATTTGGTTTTAGGTAGCTAGAACTCTAGAGCATTTGTTGCTTGGGTTGAGTGAATTAGTTATCCTTTGTACTAGTGTCAATTCTTTATGAGTTGGGGAAACACTAGGGATGGTTATGAGTTAGCCATTTGTAAAACTCATTGTAAAGGTTTGATGTTAGCCTCTTGGAAACACTTGGGTAGGTTGTGGGTTAAGCCTTAGGAAAAACCACATTGATAAGGTTTGATGTGATCCTTGTAAACACTAGGTTTTGAGTGAGCCTATGATAAAAACTCATTGTAAGGTTTGAGTGTGAGCCAAAGGAAAACACTTGGGTTTTAATCTTGAACCCTGCAAAAGGATCAAAGATAGTGGAATACCCAATTGGAGATTTGGGAGTGAATGTAGGACTTGTTGTATCCGAACCACTATAACTCTTTATGTTGTGGGTGTGTAATTGGATTAAGCTTAACTCTTCTCTTAGAGTTTTTGATTTTTAATTACCAACCAATTCACCCCCCCCCCCCCCCTCTTGGTGCCTAGGGACTTCAAATGTCATTTTCATTTAGACTGGGGGAAAGAAAGGCTACACAGACTAGAGAAAGCAAACATGAGATGACTCCTCCCTTATTGCCAAGTAATCCCAGGTGATTCTTCATTGGAAAAAAAGCAACCACCCAAAGAAGGCAAACAGAGCAAGAATTTAACATCCTCACCTCAAGCGTGTCCTTCGTCATCAAATCTTTCAGTCGATAAAGATTAACAGCCTCTCACATTGCCTCATAACTTCGAATTCGCCTTAAACCTTTATCTAAAAGCAAGGGCTTGGTCAAAAATTGTTCTTCCAAATAACCATATCAGTAAAAATAAAAAGAGAAAAATGAAAAGCCTGATGAATTGTAAAATCCCCTCGGGGCAATTCATGCAAAATTAAAGGTAAAAAAGAAAACAAAATTCCTGATAAGTTAAAAACCCACTAGTGGATGACTTATGCAAATGTTAGGGCAGCTTTCTAGGATGAAAACCTCACAAAGAGGTGTCCTAGGGAAAAGTTAAGATAATAAGACATAAAAATGAGATATGGTTATTGGAATACCACAGACTGGCCAATCATTTAAAATAAAAGACAAGCTTCACCTTTTTCAAGCTATCATTCTTTGACACACACAAAATCACTCTCAGAAATGGACATGCAAGAATGACAATTTATGAACAAAGAGACATTCTAAAATCGGAACAACAAGGCAAGAAGACTATATCTTCACTATAAGCTCAATCGTCAGCAATAATCCTTTCCAACAGATAGAAACTATGACATTTCGATAAGCAAGGGATGCACTGCATCACTTAGAACTACCCTCACTTCATACTAGCAGAACCCGGTGGAACAACACATTAACATACAACCAACAGGAGGCATGATTAAGAATGGTTTTCCAGATAACCATATTTGTAAAAGAATGAATGATAAAAGACAAAAAAAAGCCTGATGAATTGTAAAATCCCCTCAGGGGTAATTCATGCAAAAGTTGGGAATTAAAAGAAAGTAAAAGCCCGATAAGTTGAAAATCCATTCATGGGTGACTTATGCAAAAGTTAGGGCCGCCTGCTAGGGTGAAAACACTCTAGGCAAAAGTTAAGACAAACATGAATCTGAATGAAATATGGTTGTCCAGGAAATAGGGACAAGACCGATTGCTTGCAAATCAAGAGGACAAGCATCGTTCCTTCTCATCTGCGAGAACTACACTAAAGGTTGTTCCTCAACGAAAGAAGAAAAAACAAATGGATAGGCTCTCGCAAGTGCACGGGGTCTATCATAGTAATAAACTCGGAGTACGAGGTCGAATCCATAAGGACAATCGTTTAACTATAATTCAATTAAGTTCAAACAAGTAAAACAATTAAAAATAAAATGAATAACCTTGAGTTGACTTTGAAATTATTTTTAAAACTAAATTAGACAAGATAATAAATGCAAGATAATAAATTAACAACTAAAAAGCAATTTAAATCAATAAAACAAACACTAGAGTTCATGATTCATCTAGAGTGGTAACTCGATTATCAATCAAAATTCATTTAAGCAAGACTTTACGAAAATATTTTAATCATTTCCCAAGGTAGAAAAACATATTTAATTGAACCAGCTATACTGCTCTTTTGATCCACACCGATCAAAACAAACAAATTCATTAAGCAAATCTTTAAATCAAGTTTAGGGTAATTGCCGTTTTCGTATTAACGTCTAAACAAACTCAATTTTCAAATCTAATTTATTTCCACCCATCCATTGAACTATAAACCTAACACACATACATCTAGGTGATCAGTCAAGAAATATGTTAATAAGCTCTTGGAAATCAAATTAAATGAAGAAAACAAGAAAAATATATTGAAATAGTTAATTAAAACATTGATAATAAAATTACCCCCTACTAGATTACATCCATTCCTCTAGTAGGAGATTTAGTTCTAAAACATATTAAAAACTAACGCACAAACAATAACAATAAGCACAAACATAATTAAAGATAAGTAGAATAAAGGAAAGGAAAACTTAGTATTGAAAAGATGAAATAAAACTTCAATCTTCTTCAATTCCTTACAAACCAAGCCTTGAATCCTTGAACAATTGTATTTTCTAAGGTTTTTTTAATGTTTTTTCAGCCACCAAAAAGTCACCTAATATTGTATTATATTGTTGTATTTATAGAGGTAGGGTTTCCAACCCTAATAGGGTTTTTACCCACTTAAAGTAGTTTTATAATTGGATTAGGGAAAAAAGGCTGCACACTTGTAATGATTAGAAACGCACTTTTGAGGTCCTTAGAGACTTCAAATAAAAATCTTTAAAACATAAACGTTGTAGAGCTAGATGTGTAGCCTTTTGAATCACCTCAATCGGAGATCGGTAGTAAAAGTTATGGCCCAAACAAGGGACAGCGCCAGAAATCTCGGGTCAGGTGCATGGGCAAATCGGACCATGAATTGGTCTGGGTCAGCTCCGTGTCAAGTTCGGTTAGGGGCAGACTGAGCGGATCTTGGGGCTGCTGGGTCGTCCGTATCCAGGTGAGATCCGGTTATGGTCAAAGTAGGACTTTGATCACCCGGTTCTTGTCCAATTTAACTCTGAATTCATTGTGGTTTGATTCCATGTGATCCTAACAATGAAAATTTATAAAATATGAAAAAATACTATTCAAATGAGGAAGATATTGAATTAAAACCCAATCAATTATATAGAATATTAACCGGTTATCATAAACCAAGATGGACCAAGACCTTCCTGATCAAACAGCATGATAGAGCCATCAATGACCTATACATTCTTGGGAATAAAGCTGTGAGAAGACTCAGGGCTCAAATGAAGGAAGCAATCGCACAACAAAAGCACATCACAGGCAGAGAACTATAAGAAAATGCTTGATTTTCCTTTTTCTACAATTTTATAGACAATGCATTCTACAGACATTCATTCATTCATTTGTTACATACTGCATTGACAAATGTTCATGCATTCATCTAATCAATAGGATACGTGCATAGACATCATACATGCATGTACGATATAAATCATGATGAATAGGAAGCAGAAGGCTCTCGGAGAAACATTCCTCAACAAGAAAGTCACCTACACAAAGAGATGAGTTACCAAACCTCAAAAGGACAGTCAGGAGTTCTTCAACACAAGAACACAGAATAATAAATAGAAATCTTCACCCGGAGCAGAAAGGAGGTGGAACTCTCACCTCAGAAATCACACATAAAGTCACACACAGATGTGAGAGTAATTGGATTCTCCAGCACATCATATACAAGCAAAACCAGCAGTAAAAAGAAGTCAGACAAGAATGAAAGAATGCTCTTAATGCACCAAAGAGGTTAAAGCTAGGGACAGAGCAAACCCAATCAACTAGCACCTTTAAAAAAACTTGTACCAAAATTCGGTGAATAAAACTTCCAAAAGGAACTCCATGGAGTAGAGGAATCAGAATCCGAGGGCAAGGCAGATTGTCATGTAGATCATTCCATTTCTAGGCATACCAGGGCGACCAGAATAGCTAGAGCACTTAAGGGGACTATTGATGAAACAAGCAAACCCATCTCAAAAAGAAAACTTGTCTGCCAACTGTATTTGAACCACTCTAAGAAACTGTTCAGCCTTATCCAGAGTAGAAGATTGGCCCTCAAAGTAAAAAGGTCCGGGTCAGCCAATAGTACAGAGAAATCGTAATCTTCTATCAACTGAAGAGAATGCAGGGTCATCACCAGGAAAAGAATTAAGATCAGTTCAAGAATATCCAAAACCTTCAAAGCCAGAACCTTTCAGAGTCATCAACAAATGCTCCATTAGATCAAGAACCAACAATTGCCTAAGCAGAACATCCGGAATCGAAATCCTCTAGAATCTCTTTCACAAAGACAAGGCCAAGTGAGCTCGGAGTCTACTGCTCCCCGAGCTAAAAGCAGAATGCATAGAACTCAGACTCGGTGACAGCTATCAGAGCTTCAAATATCTCCCAGAACTAAAACCTGTCAATAGTTGTTAAGAACCTTGATCCAGTGATGGCTATCTGAATCAAAACCAAAGATCTTGGTAACGGCTATCCAAGATCAGCAGAGAAGGACTGATGACATCTTAAACTGAGAAAAGAGGAAGCTCGGCTATAAGAATCACATGTGCGAACACACACAGATATGGGAGAAATTGGATTCTCAAATACTTTACATACAAGTAGAGGCAACAACTGGAAAAATTAAATAGGGAATCGAAAAAGCTCTCGATGCACCAATAAGTACTCTGCTAGAAACCTCCTATTAAGAGCAATCATAGGCATGGAGCGTGTGAACTTTATGACCTCCCAAGATAGAGCAACCACAACTCGGGGGCAAAATCTTATTACAGGATTATTTGAAGCATGAAAGCATCAAGGTACAAGCAAGCTTGTAGAACAATGTTGCCTATGGTCACCAGAAGAAATCATCAACCATGACTAAAACTTTCCATTCAGAACATGGCGGGCCTTGACACAGAAAGAGTCCGATCAGGGCAGAACTGTAGAGAAATCATAATCTTTCATTAACTGGAGGAATGTCGAACTTAACTCAAAAGACTCCTAGGGACGTGCCAGACATCCCAAACCAATGATAAGCTCATTGACGTGGTCGAAGAAGGAAAAGGAAGCCTCTAGATGGCCAAAACTCAGGGGCAAGATAAGATGTCGCCCATCTCATTCCCACTGCAAACTCACCTGGACTTCTAAAATGCCCAAAGACATACAGGACAAACCAATGTAAGCATAGGTCATCCCCAACAACAGTCCCGGAGGATACATTCCATTCATCGAAGAAATACTTAAGAGGTAAGAAGATCCAGCCCAGGAAACCTCTAGAAAACATGACCGGACATCTAGATTTGGGAAACGACCATCAAGGTTACTGCATGCCAAATCTGGTAGTAGCTATCGAAGTCAAAAATCAGCACCAGTAGTAATAAAACCACTTGAGGAACTAGGACCATCGAAAGTAGAACCCACAGGAATACCCGGTCAAAACTCAAGGAAACTGGAGCAAGGTTTCTACACAGAGAATTCGGCGATAGCTATCAGAATTAGAATTCGGGGATGACCATCCACTTTAGAACCAAAATTTGGTGAAGGCTATCAGAATTCAGAAGACTCCAGAAGCTTCATCACATTTCTATGTCTATCCTAGTGTTCCCGAGACTGTCCTGACATCCCTAGGTCTGTTCTAGATCCTTTTTGTCTAGCAAAACCCTAGTGTCTTAGACTTTTCATGTCCGTCCCGATATCCTTAGGTCTGTTCTATATCATTTTTGTCTAGTGGAGCCCTAGTGTCCTAGACTTCTTGGGTTTATCCCAACAACCCTAGGTCTTTCCTAGATCCATTTTATCTGACGGAACCTTAGTGTCCTAGACTTCTTGAGTCTATCCTGGCATCCTTAGGTCTATCCTAAATCTTTTTGTCTAGCAGAACCTTAGTGTCCTAGACTTCTCGGGTCAATCTCAACATCCCTAGGTCTGTCCTAAATCCTTTTATCTAGCGAAACTCTATTGTCCTAGACTTCTTACGTCTGTCCCGACATCCCTAGGTCTATCCTAGATCATTTTTTTCTACCGAAATCTTAGTTTCCTAGACTTCTCGGGTTTGTCCCGACATCCTTATGTCTATCTTAGATCCTTTTTGTCTAGCGAAACCTTAGTATCCTAGACTTCTCGGGTCTATCCCGACATCCCTAGGTCTGTCCTACATCTTTTTATCTAGCGGAACCCTAGTGTCCTAGACTTCTCGGGTCTGTCCCGACATCCCTAGGTCTATCCTAAATCTTTTTATCTAGCGGAACCTTAGTGTCCTAAACTTCTCGAGTCTGTCCTGACATCCCTAAGCCAATCATAAATCCTTTTGTCTAGCAGAATCGCAGTGTTCTAAACTTGTCTAGGTCTGTCCTAGACTCACCTGAGTCTGTCCTGGACTTTCCCGAGTCTGTCCTGGACTTTCCCGAGTCTGTCCCGATGCCTCTAGGTTTGTTCCCAGTATCTCGGGGCTGGCCTGATATCTCTAAAGATCATCCTAGCACTAGGGTCAATGCCTCAAATCAAGCTTTCTCTGAAGGGTTTTATCCGGTGACGACTATCAAAGACAAGATCACCCTCTAGACTAGAAACTTTGGGAAAAGACCAATGAAACTTTCAGAACAGAGCTAGAAGTCATCTTGGATTTCAAAACCTATAACATTAGAACCAAAGATAATTTTTGGTCAATTTTTGCATGTCGTTTGTGTCCTGGCCACCAACGCCACTGCTAGGAGTGGCGTTAGGCACCAACGCTTATAGGTGAGTGGCGTTGGGCTTAAATGCCACTCTCATGAGTGGCGTAGGCCCCTGTTTTTGTCTCCTTTATGGCGTTGGGCCTTAATCAATAGTGTATAGGCCGTTTATGAATATATAGTAGCTTTCACATGGAATGCAGCGATGGGGTAAGCTTCTGGAACTTCTTTGGTAATTGTTTAGATATTTTAATGCATGAAATTGATTATTAATGCCAATTTGGTAATCGTTTTAGGTTAAAATAGTGGAAACTCTAGGTTGTGTTGATGTGTTATTATGGCTTATGCATGTAAATTAACCCTAATTAATGGCTGGTAATTGTTATAGTCAATCCTTGTATGATTATTAGAAACTCACCATTGCATGCATGTATGTAAAAGGTAGGTGATAATTATTATCTGTTATTGTTGCTTATTAGAAGGAATGAAGGTTGGCATATTACTAAGAGTATTGGGTAAAGAAACACACTCTGAGAATTGATAAGTCCGATTCTAGAATCTTCGGGGTCAATGTGCCTTTCGTATTCTTAAGAGGAATCGAGGCGTACACCTTCTAAGACATTCCTGATGTTGGTTCGGGTGGTGACTACCACTTCAGCCCTATTGCTGAACACACAATGCCGTAGTTGCTAGTCATGGCTCAGGCTCTGAGGCAACCCCTCCTTATCTGCAGTTTGGCAACTCTAGTAGGGAA
Source organism: Bocquillonia castaneifolia (assembly GCA_948193215.1). NCBI lineage: Eukaryota > Viridiplantae > Streptophyta > Magnoliopsida > Malpighiales > Euphorbiaceae > Bocquillonia > Bocquillonia castaneifolia. Next base: position 1,336 of record CANYLF010624268.1, on the reverse strand, counting down.
ATTGACAAACAAAATTATAATTCAAGTGATTACCAATATTCTTTTTATTATGCTAAACTTTAGTTTCTTTGCATTCATGCTTGCATTAAAACACCCTACCTCACGGGTACCATTGGTCGAGTGGCCTATGATTTACAAGAGTTCTTCATAAGAGGTGAAATCAGTGACTACCACTCATGGTAGCTACATTGTCCTACTATCGCCTACCATCATAGTAATGGTCAATGGGTGATAATTAATGGGAAATTCAGGACGAATGTCCTACCGTCACTTGAACCTTTTCTGAAAGAGGGAGATGGTTAATATGTAACATCCATATCCATAATTACATGCATTAGTCATTGATTAGCATCATTAGAGTGGTTAATTTTTATTAATTATGCATCATTAATCATAATTGTGTATATTAAAGTGCATAATGTTTGTTGGTAGAGTCATATTTGTGGGTTATGGAAGTTTGGGTTAGTAAGGACCTAAGTGTAAGAGAAGTTAGAGGAGTTATTTGTATAAAAAAAATTAGAGTAGGGTTAGATTGTTGGTGTGGTTAAGATTGAGGGGGATTTTTGTAAGAAGTGATCTAGAAGAGGACAAGTGTCCTAAGGGGGAAAGAAGGTGACAAGTGGCCTTTGGAGGAAGAGTTGTGATATGATCCAAGGAAGCAAGGAATGGACCAATGACTATGGAGCATGTTTGAGTGGTGATGACAATGATTTGAAGACAAAAACAAGCTTAATTCTACAAAGTCAAGAAAGTCAATAAGTCAAAGTCAAAGTCAACCTAATAGTCAAAGGTTAAGGAAGATCAACCCAAGACCAAGTCAATGGTCAAGGGTCGAAACCCTAAACCTAATCCTAAAGGTTGGGTATTTATCCATAATTCCAAATCCAATTGGGAAGTTAAAATCGGATTTACTGAATATAGCAGATTGTTCGAAACACAACTTTTGCTACACAGCTCCGATTAAGCTGATTCAAAAGCTCACGGAAAGAGGACTTCAAGATCTAAAATTAATATGTTTTAAGGTTTTTAATTTGAGGTCTCTAAGGGGGTCGGAATTAGGTTGTAATATTAGAGTTGTAATCTGCCAGTTTTAGTTTTCCAACTAGGATTAGGATTTCTATCTTTATTTGCTTTTCTTGTAAGCCAAGCTTCTTTAGCCAAATTTTCCTTGTTGTTTAGGATTAAAATTACTTTGTTTAAGTTCTATATAAAGAGCCATAGGGGCTGGACGAAATTAATAAGTTCAATTAATAAAAATTTTGTTGCTTTATGCAAAAACCCTAGGCTTTGCCTATTATCTTTAAGGTGTTCCTTATTGATTTCTTGAATTAAACTA
>CANYLF010623803.1:0-18597 GCA_948193215.1 Bocquillonia castaneifolia | reverse complement strand
ATACAAACAATTTTTTATTTAAATTAAAATTATAAAATATAAAAAAAAAAACATATATAATATATATATATATATATATATATATATATATATATATATATATATATATATATATATATATATATATATATATATATATAAATTGTATAACATTTCGTTTTGAATTTGAGTTAAAGCTTATATACGAAATCAACATCATAATTATTATAATAAATAGGATAATTAAAATATGAAAAATTCTATTGATAAGGAAATCTAAGTTCTCCATCGAAAACTTAAAACCCCAATGTAAATTTATATATAAAAAATTCTGAAAGATACCGGATACGTTTTCTCTCTCATAGTGGGTTAGTCTAGATCCAAAGGACCTAAAATATCACTGTAGACGATACCTACTAAAAACGTTTATTTATTTAATTAATTTTACATTACTCTCGAATATTATAACTTTTAGACTCTTATAGGTCATTTGGTTGATGGATTGACTAAGGATAGGATTAAGTTTTATCCTGGTGTTAATTAAAGAATTGGATTATTTATCCTATACCTTTTTTTGTAATAAAAAGCTAAGCCTGAGTATTAACTAATCACTCATTTAATAATTTTTGTTTGATATGGTGATTAACTTAATAGTATGATTAAATAAATCAATAAAATTACTTAAATAACCTTACACTTAATTATTAGGTTGAATTACCATAATTTTTCTAGATTTTTTTCATTCAATTTTTTTTTTTTTTGCATTTCATTTTTTTCAAAATATGGAATGAATAAAATAGAAGCAACTACGTTAAAAAATAAATAAGAAGGAACAATGTTTTTTTAGCTATAACAATGGTATAAAAAGAAAGAGGACAAATAAGTAAATTAAGAATAAAAAAAGAATGGAATTGCTAATCCCACATTCACATTATTATATTAAATGGTGTATTAGCACTTATCCTATGGCTTAGTTAAGTAAGCCTACTTACCAAACGACCCGTTAATAAAGTATGTCTTCTATGGCAGTGTTTGTTTCTCTAGTCTTGTGCTAGCTTTTCTGAGTTATTAACTGTCTTCTCTTTGTGAAAGTAGTTATGGCTTCGTCTTCCTCTATGGAGGTAGATTAAAATAAACTGTTGACTGATAATGAAGAATGTATGGCTGGTCTTGTGTTGGAGGATGAAGGAGCGGAGGAAGATAGTAATGAAGTTTTTTAAAGGTGTCTAGTAGGCCGTATTCTATCGAAAAAAGTGATTAATTTCCAAGCCATACGAAACACATTAGCTATACTTTGAAGACCCCTACTGGGGGTGAGCATTAAAGAATTGAATGGTACTGAAGAAAGGACTGAACAACGTTATATTTTTCAGTTTTTCCATGAAGTTGATATCAAATGGGTGGAGGATGGGGGGCCTTGGATGTTCAACAATTATCAACTTGTTTTACACAGGTTAGTGGAAGGAGAGCATCCTGTTAAAGTGCCTTTGGATGTGGTGGATTTCTGGTTGTAGGTGTACAAAGTTCCAATTGGCTTTCGGAGCGAGAGGATTGCAAAAAGCATTGGGAACTATGTAGGTGTCTTTATTGAATCAGATCCTAACAACTTTGATGGTACGTGGAGGGAGTATATGCGTATCCGAGTTAGGGTCAATATCCAAAAACCATTGTTGGCTTTCATGAAAATTAAGAAAGCTTGTAGTGAATGGTCGGAGTTGGAATTTAAGTATGAACGACTGGGAGTGTTTTGTTATATCTGTGGACTAATCGGACATTCTGAAAAGTTTTGTCGTTGCTTGTTAGATAATATAGATGTTGAACGAAGCCTCACTAAAGACATCCGAGCACCACCAAGGAAATCCCCGATGACCAGCGCCGGTGAGAAATGGTTGCGCGATAGAAAGTCAATGAGGCAAGGACAAAAATGGAAACCGCCATTCAGTTTTAGTAAGTCCATGGATGATGGCACTAAGTGGGGTGATATGATAGGGAAGGAAAGTGTTGCGTTTAAGGCTCAAAATGGGGGACAAAATCGTGGTAATAATGGTGATGGGGATAGGGCCGAGAAGTTAGGGACAAAATGGAAGGAGGGAGTAATTGTGCATAATGACAAGCATGGAAAGAGGGATGACGTGCATGGAAACAATTTTGTTAGTGAAAAAGACTTGGGCTGTGGAGCTGAGGAATCCCAGAATGCTGATGTTATAGTAAGTTTTGATGTACCTACTTCAAAAAACGGTTTAAAAGCAGGCCTAAACAAGGACCAGGCCTGTGAATCAGTATGAGTATATTGTTGGAATTGTCGTGGGCTTGGTAACCCACGAACAATTTAGGCTCTTAGAGGGCTTATTACATTAAAGAGGCCAAGTATTATTTTTCTCATGGAAACTCTAGTGTCTATAGAGAAATTAGATAGGTTTAAAAATCAATTTAGGTTTGATTGTATTTTTGTTGTTGAAGCTAGAGGCCACAGTGGTGGGCCGGCTTTATTCTGGAATAATTTGAATAAAGTTAAATTGTTGGGATATTCTGTGTCTTTTATTGATGTGGAATTGGTTATAAATGATTCAGTTGGGTAGCGGTTCACTGGGTTCTACGGGAATCCGAGTAGAAGTAAAAGGAAAGATAATTGGGATCTTCTCAAAATGCTGTCTACCAAGTCAAATTTGCCATGGGTATGTATGGGGGACTACAATGATATTTTATGTAATTGTGAGAAAAGTGGGGGGGACCAGGCAGCCTGGATGGTTACTAGAAGGCTTTAAAGAAGCTATTGATGTTGCTGGCTTAAGGGACGTGGGCTTCGTGGGCTGTTCTTTCACCCGAGAAAGAGGAAGGGGGGACAGATCATTGGGTTAGAGAGAAATTAAATAGAGCCTTATGTTGTGATCAATGGGCTGAAGTTTTTAAGAATGCTAGTGTGCATACAGTGGAATGCAACGCATCTGGTCACCTCCATAGGTGGCGTTTGGTTCATGGAATAGAATAGAATAGCTATTCCATGGCACTAGGAATAGTTATTCTTTACACATTGTAAAGAATTGGTATTCCATGAAATTGTAGAATTAAATCTCATGAGATGAACTAAATACAAAAATATCAATTTTTTATGAAATATCTATTTTATTTTTTGTATAATTACTTTCTAGGAATAGCTATTCCATTCCATTCCGTGAACCAAACGGGTCCATATTCTTTTAGTGATTAACGGTGTACAGCAGCGACGTCGTTCAAAGAGGTTCCAGTTTGAAAATTTATGGATGAAGTATGAAGAAAGTGACGAGATGGTCTCAAGTGGGTGGAATTTTGGTCAAGATGCATGTATTACTAGGCGAATCTCTAATGTCAGTATTCATTTGGAGAGGTGGGGGCACTGTAAAGCTACGGGTTTTACCAGCAAAATTGAAACTCTCTGTCGCACTATGGAGGGGCTTCGATGTAAAACGGATAAAGCAGGTATGACTAGATTCAATGAAGTATCGTCTGAGTTGTGCCGTACCCAAGATGATTATTGTCAGTTCTGGAAACAACTGGCAAAACAAATGTGGTATAAAAAGGGCGATGCGAATAAGAAATTCTTTCATCGTATGGCCTCCTCTAGGCGTAGAAAGAATGCGATCAAGCAACTTCAGACAAATGATGGGCGATGGGTTAGTTGGAATTAGGTTTGCAGGAGGTCATTAAGGAATATTTTTTAAAGTTGTTCTCATCTTCCATGACTGTAATGGATGAAGAAATGTTAATGATGAATCCAAAAATCTCTGAAGAACAAAATAGGGATTTGATGTCTTCAGTGACGGATGAAGAAATACGGCAAGCGGTGTTTAGCCAACATCCGGATAAATCACCAGGTATGGATGGCCTTTCACCAGCTTTCTTCCAGAGATACTGGCATATTATAAAAAATGAACTCTGTGAAGCTGTTCACCAATGTTTTGTTACATATTCTTTCCCTCAAAATATGCTAGATACGTTGATACCGAAGAAAGCCAATCATGTTTGTATGAGTGACTTAAGGCCTATATCCTTTTGTAATGTCTTTTACAAGATATTGGCAAAGGTGATCTCGAATAGGTTGAAGACAGTTATGCCAGGGATAATCTCTGAAAATCAGAGTGCTTTTATGGAAAAAAGGCTCATCACGGACAACATCATGATCTCTTTTGAAGCTATGCATTTCTTGAGTCGGAAGAGGCAGGGGAAGGAGGGGTTAGTAGTGCTCAAGCTTGATATGAGCAAGGCTTATGATCGGATTGAATGGTTATTTTTGGAAAAAATGTTGATAGCTTTGGGTTTTGATGGGAACTTTGTTAAAATGGTGATGACTTGTGTTCGTGGAGTGAGGTATTTTGTGCTGCATGAAGGTAAGGAAATAGGGCCTATCATTCCATCGAGGGGAATATGGCAGAGGGACCCCTTGTCCCCGTATCTTTTTATCCTCTGTGCAGAATGGTTGAGCAATGCTTTTCATCTAAAAGAAAGTCAAGGTGATATTAATGGGATTCGAATTTGTAGAGCAGCACCACCGATTTCTCAATTGTTTTTTGCAGATGATTGTTTGTTGTTTTTTAAAGCTAATCTTGAGGAATTGGATCATGTCAAAGAGGTGTTAAGCGAGTAGCCTGGCTACTTACGTACTCTTTCTCTTGTTAGTGGGGTGAATCAGTTTTCTAAACTCTCTGCTTAGCTAACTCTTTATGTTAAAGGATTGCCGCATCGAAGAAAGGTTCAAGTCCAAAGAAAAGACTTATTGAGTTACCGCACTGCGAAACGCACATGGAGAATCTGCTGGTCCTCTTTCCTTTCTTTGATTCAAAACTCGGTCGAATACGTCGTTAACCTTTGTGGTGGATCGACGTATGAAAATCTTTCAGGACAGGTGGTAAACTTTGTAAAGTCAGCCATGTTTTTTAGCCCGAATGTGAGAGAGGAATGCAAGCAGCTGATGTTGGACAATTTGGGAGTGAGGGAGCTGTACCCATATCAATAATACTTAGGACTGCCGTTTCTTATTGGGCGGAATAAGTCAGTGTTGTACAGCAAGATTTGGGATAAAGTGTGGAAAAAAATTCAGTCCTTTAAGGGGAAATCTCTCTCAAGTGGTGGGAGAGGGGTTTTGATTAAAAATATTCTCCAGGCGATTCCAACTTACTGTTTCAATGTCTTTTTGCTCCCTGTTTCAGTTTGTAAAGATATTGAGACCATGCTCAATTCTTTTTGGTGGGGAACATGTCAAAAAGAAAGGGGTCGTGAAATCTTATGGGCTAGCTGGGATAGACTTTGTAGGCCAAAAAAGTTTGGAGGTATGGGTTTTCGGCGAGTAAATGATTTTAATCGAGCAATGCTTTGCAAACAGGGTGGAGGATATTGGAGAAGCCAGACTCTTTGGTGGCTAAGATGTATAGTGTAAAATATTTTCCGGATGGGGATTTCTTTAGGTCTATTTGTGGGGCAAATCCAAGTTATAGTTTACAGAAAGTGAAAGAGCTGGTAAGGAAGGGTGTTCATGGCGAATAGGGGATGGGCTTACAGTACATGTTGGGCGTGATGCCTGGTTGCCAGATGTAGAGAATGGTACTGTAGAAACAGAGTTGAATGATCAGTTGCGAGATATGCCTGTTAGAAGTTTGATGAAGGTTGGGGCCAGAGAGTGGGTCCAGGACATTCTTAATGACATTTTCGTAGACAGAGACAAGAGACTTATCAACAACATAACTCTCGGAGCAGCAACGTATCCGGATAAACTTTGTTGGTTCCGTGATTCTAAAGGTAATTTCTCTGTCAAAGATGCATATAACATTCAACAACCCATATATGAGTGGAATGGATTTATGGAATCTGTTGTATGGCCAACGCTGTGGAGCCTGGAAATTCTTGTCAAATGCAAGATTCAACCCATGTGACTTCGTGATCGCAGGACTTGATTTGAAACACAATGATTCAATTAACCGACCACAATTGTGTTTTTAATCCAAGTGGCGTGTCTCGAAATCACTTGAGCAATCAATAAAATAAAATGATGGACCGTCCCGACAAGGTTATAAACATAGCCAAATTGCCAAAATTTGCCATGCTTCCTCGCATTGAACTATGAATTCAAGTTTGCGATCCTCAACTTCAATTGTTGAGGAACGGTGTAGAAGCCGATTTGGGGGCAAGTATATGGTAGTTCTCATTTCACTCTTCTTTTTAAATTTTACATTATTTAACGCAAACTTCAACTCTAATACTTTTTGGAGTAAAACGTTAGAACGAAATAGGATGGATTATTCATTCAATATCATTTTCAACACTAAAATCATAATAAGTTACAGATTATAATGTCACGCTAAATTTAATATGACATCGTTGTTACACTACAATATTTTTTTTGTTAATTCTTTAAATAATAAAACTAAATGTTTACAATTTAGTTCAATATATATAAAGTTAAAGCTTTATAATTTAGTTGCATCCATGATCTGTTGTAGATATGTTCATTGGACGGGTTCGGACCGGATTTAATCGAACTTGCATTTTTTTATTGGTCTAAACTCGGCCCGGACTTGAATCGGGCGTATTTTCTCAAGCCCAAATCCTCCTAAACAATAAGAATTTTCAGGCTCGGATCGGGCTTGAATGACCTACGTATATTTTTTTCTCAAAATATGAAATTTTTGAACTTAACCGGTCTCGAACCTATTCAGGCTTACGTTAAAAAATTCTTACCCAAATCTGGTCCAAGATGGGCGGATACCCATAAAAATGAACAAATCTAATGTATTGTAAACTATAGAATTGATGATTAGAGTAGAAAATATTATACCAATTTTAGTGTTAAGGGTTGGAGTCGTCCTTAGGATAGTATAATGATATTGACTTTTTATATTATATTGATTCATTAAATATTAACATTTTTTACACTTTTCTAAAAATTTATGAACTACGTAAAGAGAGAAATTAGTAAAAGATAGAAAGGAAAATTCTTATAAAAAAACTAAAATCATTTATATTAAAAAAATTTGTCAAAGGAAGCGAGATGAACGAAGGGAGGAAATATAATTTATAGACACTGACCGACCCAGCTTAGGGCCAAGGGGGCATTGGACTCCCTCAATTTTTTTCCCCTACCAGAAAGGTCCCTAAAGTTTTAAAATTAATTACTAATGTGTAATTTTTTTAGGCGAAAATATAATTATTTTTTTAATTTTTTATAAAGTTTAGACCATTAAAAGTATAATAAAGATTATCATTATTTGGACTTCTTTAATTTTTTCTTTTTAATTTAAATAAAAGAAAACATTATATTCTTTTTAAGAAATCAGATAAGAATTACAATTCTTGTGGCTTTTAATAAAAGTTTCAATTACAAAAAAAAATCAAATAATAAAATTAGTTAAATTATCAGATTTTATTATAATAATAGAAAGAGATATTTTTAATGATAACTCACTTTGTAATTAAATGATAGATGAGCTATTAAATGATTGTTTTGATAATGACATATTTATAAATGAAATTATTCACTTATTTTTTTTAAAATGATAAATAAAGGAATAACATTTTCATATAATTATATTAATGGATGATTTAACAAAAATATTTTAATAATAATCTATATTACTATTTTAATTTGGATCCCTCTGAATTCTGCGTCCGTCATTGTTTATAGAATACATATGTAGTGCACACAAAATAAAATACTTTCATTATTTTGAGAAAACTACAATCTTAATGTATTTCTTAAAAAAAAACTGATTTTTATAAATAAACAGATGTCAAATTTATTTGTTTATTATTCAAAGCAGTGATCTGTGATCAAGGCTGAACAAAAATTGATGGATGGAAGATATAGGGCTTCCAAATGATAGAAATGATGATTGAATAAAGGACCACATGGATAAAGAGAGATTTTAGATTGTGGAATATATCCCAATAATTAGAGTGATCGATCCATTGGCTAGCGAGCATGGTTAGTGGGATTTTTTGCATCCGTATAATCAATACAATATCCAATCAGGATGAAGAAGAGGATCTGCATGGATAGGAACGTAGGCCAAACCAGACGCTATAAAAAAGCGCAAGCAACCTTCACATTCCATCAAACTAACCAACTTCATAAAGAATAGTATTAGCAGCTTCCCTCCTCAATCATGGCAACCATGACTCTCTCATCTACATTCACAGGGAAGGCTGTTCCTCTTGGCACACCAACTGAGCTTTCATCAATTGGCAATGGCAACGGGAGAGTCTCTATGAGAAAGACATCAGGAAGGCCAGCTGGGAGCCCTTGGTATGGACCTGACCGTGTCAAGTACCTCGGTCCATTCTCCGGTGAGCCCCCATCTTACCTGACAGGTGAATTCCCCGGCGACTATGGTTGGGACACCGCAGGACTTTCAGCTGACCCTGAGACCTTTACCAAAAACAGAGAGCTTGAGGTGATTCACTGCAGGTGGGCAATGCTAGGGGCTTTGGGTTGCGTGTTCCCAGAGCTTCTTGCCAGGAATGGAGTTAAGTTTGGTGAGGCAGTGTGGTTCAAAGCTGGTGCTCAAATCTTCAGCGAAGGTGGTCTTGACTACTTGGGGAATCCTAGCCTCATTCATGCTCAAAGCATTCTAGCCATATGGGCAACCCAAGTAGTCCTCATGGGTGCTGTTGAGGGTTACCGCATTGCAGGAGGACCGCTCGGTGAGGTTACTGACCCTTTGTACCCAGGAGGCAGCTTTGATCCCCTGGGACTTGCTGATGATCCTGAGGCATTTGCTGAGCTTAAGGTTAAAGAAATCAAGAACGGACGGCTTGCCATGTTCTCTATGTTTGGTTTCTTTGTTCAAGCTATTGTAACCGGGAAGGGACCTTTGGAGAACCTTGCTGATCACCTTGCTGACCCTGTCAACAACAATGCCTGGGCTTATGCCACAAACTTTGTTCCTGGAAAGTGAGCCTTTCATCAAAGATATTGATATGGTCTTTGTCATGTAATATGATTGTATATTAATGTCACGAATGGATCAAATTTTATGGTAGCCACGGTGCATAAATTGGAGATTTTTAAAGTTAAATCACTACTATATTACATACAAACACAAGAAAATGGGAAGGCAAGCCTTAAACAACATTTACAGGTCTACAAATCAAAACATAGCCCCAAGTATAAAGGGAACTCAATTGTGGACAAAATCGCAAAATCCTAGAAAATTTTCAATAAGGCTGCAGATCAATCCCCTCAGCCTGAAACTGAAGTCCAACACACCCTAATGTGCAGAAAAAGCACAGCTATGATTCTATGAAGCATTTGATGAAGACACATTTGAAATAGTTGATCTTTCAGCTGGTATCTAAGGTATCCTTTGAAAGAAGAACTCGGTAGAAGAGGACATGACAATGCAGTCACTCATGCTCAAGTATGCAGGCAACACAGAACCCGATAGTTGACCAAATATCACATTTCAGGGACTGGAGATTCACACCGAGTATAAAATGTCAATATGTAATATCTGCCCTTGGCCTATACGCATGTAACACACCAGTACATGCTATATAATTAACTTCAACATCAAAATTCTTGATTAGATTAGGAAATATTGCACGTGCCAATTAACATTACTAGGATGCCAGAAATTCCACCATTTGCATCCCTCTTCCAGCCACCACAATTTCATACCGGTTCCTGCATAAGAGAAGGAAAGACCATACATAGGATGATGTGAAACGCACAAAAAATACTGTTGGTGAGAAGTCTGCTTCGGATTATATACTCACCTCTCACAGACTCTGGCATGCAATGTTTCTGGCTCAGGAACACTGATGACTAAATGAGTTTCCTCAGTCAATTTACAGTGCTCCTTAAGAACCCAGCATCTGATGCGTTGGTCAAGCCCAGTAGAAAATGCCCATTTGCCATCTGTCCAAACACCTTCATCAAATAAAACCCAATTCCAACCAATCAGTAGCCAACAAAGATGCTTTCATGAAATTATCCCTGAAAGAACTAGCTTTTACGCTTTCCACCAGATTCAAATGTCTTAATAAATATCAGAATATCTTCTAAACTATACAGGAGTGAGAGAGGGAGAGCAAAAAAATATGATTAATAACCGAAGCATGAAATGGTTAAACCTTCAACATCTGTTTAAACTAAAGAGTGATTAGCCTATCAATTGCCAGTCATTAATATATGTCAAAAGGAGATGAGATGCAGCTAAAATGAGCAAATCTCTCTTTAACACAGAAGTGCTCAAAGAACTACAAAAGAGAGGAGACTGGGAAGAAGGAACAAAAAATGCATAAACTCTGTAAAGCTCTCAACACACAGACTGATTGGCACACAAAATATCCAGTACACTAGGAAGGTACTATACATAGCTAGGAGTGATTTTCACTTCACCTTTTATAGCAGAGCTATGAGCTGAGGCAATTCTGTCATGATATGACAGTCTGATTCCATGCTTCTTCATGTGGAATTCACCAAAATGATTAGGACTGTTAACACCTTCACATTTAGAGATTAAATTTGAGGCATCTGGTCTGACAATCTCAGAATCCTCACAGGTAGATGACAATGATTTTTCAAATTTGAGACAGTGAAGGGCTTGATCATCACCCCCGCTTATTACACTGAACAGAAAACCTGAGTCGGAACTTTGAGAGACCTGTATTTCTGAGACATGGAGACAATTGACACCAGATTGGTGAACATTACTGAAAACATGTAAAGGCTGTATTTCACATATCCCATGCATGGAATCAGCATTATTCACTTCCAGCTCAAAAGAAACATTATGCACATCTTGAGAACAAACTTCTCTGCAACTTTCAGAATCACTTCCATGGTTAATCAAATTGCAGCTAGTTCTCTTTCCAGGTTTAGAAGAAATTGAACTGCCAGCTGGTTTTTTCTTAGATATACGACTATTTAGTGATCTCCACCATCGTCCACCCTGACTTCCTCTTCCTGTGCGTGGCCTTGTCTGACAACTTGTGAACTTTTCTATGTCAAGAGCTGACAGCTGCCTCACGAAAGAACCAATGCTCTCAGTTAGATCCCAGAAAGCAATGCTTCCATCAGTTGCTCCACTAATCACAATGTATGCATTTCCGATCCAAGTGGTTTCTGTAAATCAAGTGTGTACAATCAGGAATTGACAATCCCATGAAAGATAAATAATGGCATCAAATTAGCATAACTTTGTTTATTTTACGAGGACAATGTAGTAAATTCTTACTCTAAGTTCTGATGGGAGAAAACCAAAATACAGACAATGTAATTGAGTTCTTGTTCTATATTCTGACAGATCAAAACCAAAATAACCAACCTCCTGAAGACAGATGAGAAGGAATGATGACATGCTGCAATGCCAAAACTGGTGATGGTAGAGAAACCAATGAAGCAACATCAAACCTTTAAACAAAAAAAAAAAAAAAGAGTGAATCATAGCCTATGAATAAGGCAAATACTACAAGTTGCTCTGAGGACATGAAATAATAGTTCAACAGTACCATAACCGATGTGGTAAAACAAGGGCTCGTAATGCAATTGTAGCATCTGAACAAGCAACAACAGTAAAACAGATGGTCAACCTGAAAAGCAGAAGAATCAAAGTATAAAATATACATACACACATATTTTAGATTAGATAAGACAACAGGAAGATCAAAATCATAGTAAAAAGATGAATATACTCCAATCTCACCTGCAACCAGTAAACTTAACAAGAAAACCTGTGACTGCCAAGTATCTCCAATCATCTTCATCTTTATCATCAAGGAAATCTTTTGGCTCTTTCTCTCCTTGTTCTTGCAAAAGATATCTAGATTTTGCATCAGTTTCTATGCTGGCAACATTTTCAGTATTTTCTCCTATTAGCTGAACATTTTTTGTTTTTCTATGAGCACCAGAAGTTTTAACAGGCATGTCAGTGGAAAGCCATTTGAATGACATTGAAGACGATACACCCACATAAGGCATGCATCCATTTCCATTTTCATTTTCTTCTCCTTTGACAAGTGGGTTTTTGTTCCCTTCTACTCTCCTATCTCTCAGTAACCAAGATGTTAGAACCCGCTTTGCACCCACAGATATCAGTAAAACTGGATTCTCACTAAACTCTTCAATAGCATCATGTTTATTTCTCCAGTCTGACATATGGGCCATACCAGAAGGGATAATGTAAACCTTTGACACAAAGCATATTGATCTCACTGCTGATCCTCCCACATGCTCTCCAAGCAATTTTGATGCAGTCCAGCTCCCAACTCCAGGATCATACCTACAACCATAAAGCATCAAAAAATTAGTTGCTCATTAACAAAAGAAGAAAAGTATGATGAATGGTAACTGGCAGAACAGGTGGCTAGAAGGAAGATTGTGTAGGAATGAAGAATTTAGTGCAAATAAGCAAAAAAAGGAGGCACAAAGGTGTCATGCCCCTTTGCCCACCATCACAAGTTATCAAGAAGAAGTGTAATCAAGAGTTTCAAAAGAAAATCAATGGCTTCTATGTATAGATGGCAAGTAATAATTGCATACCTAGTCAACCTCACAGTTCCATCTTCACATCCAGTAGCAATCCAACTAGATTTATCAAAAAGGCCATCCTTCCCATTTTTTTCATTAGCCACATTTTCAGATACAAAGCATAAGGAATGCAACTCTCTCCCATGAAATTGGATATGCAAATGGTGGGGAAATATCTTCCTCTCACTTTCTGGTATCCACTGTCGATGGATATATATTATCTCATCCTTACATAGGAAAATGAAGAGGAATGTTGAGCAAGAATAGAGATGAAGTCAAAGATCAAAAGTCAAATAGTGAGAAAATACTCCTCGAATGACGCAAATACCTAAAAAATGCTGCTCAGCAATAGAATAAGCCCCAAATATAAGTTTATAGTCTTCTCAAAGCCACATATGGAGAGAAATGATTTGTGCAGGATAACTTTAGCTCAAATAAAAGGGGGACTGTGTAGTGAGAATACTATGGAATGTCAGGAGTACAATATTATATGCATTGTTCAGAACCAAGTTTCTGGAACAAGTCTGGAGAGAAATACAATAAAAGCTTGAAAAAGAAATATAAGAAAGAGAATGAAGTAAAAGAAAAGGAACAGGCAGTAAAAAGGCTGCTAAATATGGAATAGTATAACAATGTAGACACACATGAATGTTTGAGTTAAGAGAAGTATTACTTAAAATGAATGCATCAATGAAGTGTCAAGACGTCTTATTGACGCTTTCCAGCAGATGAAGGCACGTATAAATTAAGGAGAAATTTTGCTCAAATTTAGGTGATTCTAATTATAAGTTCCACAGTATGGCCATGATGGCCATATTTCCTTCATACAGAAGTGTGACCAAATTTCCTTCATACAGAAGTGTGACCACAACAATGGTCTTGGCCACAAAGTGAATCCACAGACCCCGATTTAATCCACTTTCTCATTTAGGTTTTCTACTAGCAGCATATTGAGATAATATACCGACTACAAAATGCAATTTTACATTTCCCATGTAAACAAGTTCAATTAAAACTAATAACAAGAGGATAAAGAAAAAACCTTGACGTATGCAAAACATGTGCACATCTCTGGTACGTCACCAAGATAATAAGAATGAGGACGTCGCCACCCACCACATGGGATTTGCAGAACCTGCTCCAAGTCCAAGAATATGCTCAAGCATCAAAGAATTATCCCATACAAACTGTATACTAGTGCAGGTTGGGAAGGCGTTGTGGAATGAGCCACTAATTACCTTTGCCTCAGTTGTTAAGTTCCAGACTATAAAATCTGTTGATGCAAATCCAATTGCATAGCTAGAATTCACTGAATCATGAGGAAGGTCATTATTGGCAGAGACGGATTGAATCAAACTCAATTCTTTCACTTGCTTCAACCCAATGAACTCTAAACTATTCTGGTCTTGATCATATTCAAAATAGCATATACAGCCATCTGCTCCAGTCTGAGAAAAGCCCAAGAAAGGAAATGTAATATATGTGAGTCACCACGCACACATTTGCATATAAACAACCATAGAAGTATGCATGCTCAAATATATTTGTCTCTGCAACAAGGGTGCTAAAGTTTAAAAGCATTTCAATGCTGCAACCAGGTAAAAAAAAATGAAATAAAATGCTCATTTTGTTGCTCTAAAAGCACATAATGATAACTTTTTTTCTTCCTTTGAGATGATAATGTACACGACAAATCTGTAATGAATAAAAGTTTCTTTTACTCCAACAAGAATGACAGGAAAGAAAATAGGTACAAAGTGAATTATTAGAAATAATGTGTTAATGCCAAAAAAAATACAAAGTTACAATTCTAAAATTAAACACTAGAATTTTGACATACCGAGCATATTTCAGTTTCATGGGAGCTTAATTCAGACATAGAAATGCTGGATATGCTTGATATTCCATGAGCCCCTTTAAAGTAGCTCAGTGGAGATATTTTTTCTCCTGGCCCAGAGGGTGAATCCAGCAACAAGCCTTTTGTTAAAGGAAATAGAACCAGATTACCACGAAGATCCCCACAAACCAAAACCTGCAAACATTCTGACATAATGAGCATGAACCCAGGTGATCCACTATCAATACCCAGATTTTGCTTGAAGTTAAAGAAGCTGATCAAATTACAAATGGATGGAGTACATATAATAATGAGAACCAGCACATATGGACTTCCTGTGATAATAAGACCCAGATAAATAGTCCTTCTATGGTCATAAAATTGAATCTGGATAGTATAATTCAAAAAAAAAAATCAATGTTCTTCGTACACCAATCTCACATTAGATTTATAATGATAACATTAAAGAGAAAGAGACCTCATTGCTGGATGATGCATCTAAACACATTATCCGATATCCCAAACATGATGTGAATTCTGCTACAAGGGACACATCAAAAGTTTCGGAAGAAGTGTGAGAAACAGAGAGTAAAGGATCATGCAAGTGTAACTTCCACATCTTCAAAACTCCTCTAGGATCAGCAGTAAAGACAAACCTACACATCAGATGTTGATATTCATCAAGATCCTTTCTGATAGACAAAAAATATAAGACTATAATCTCGCATAACAATGCCAGGCATTCTGGTAATATTGTAGAATGGTATGATAGAAAACCCTTAGAGAAAACCAAGCAGGCATTTACTCAATTACTACTAGCGTTATCATAACAGAAAATCAATTAAAGGATCACACCACAAAGCTTTAAGGCCATTAACTGGTAAAAGAGAAGGAACAAAAAAGATTTCTGATCTTGATAGTTCATAACTGTAACAGATATAAACCCCCATCCCCTTGGTGTACACTTTTATCACAATAGCATAAGTAACAGACATTACCTATATCCCAACGACTTGCACCAATAGGTTCCCAACAGTTGTCTCTCTTTTTCAGCCGACCAGGTAAAAGTGAAGTTGATATCAGCAGCACAACCATGAACAACAACTCTAACAATTGTCAGATTTCCTTTACCGTCTCCCAAAGCAACCCAGTTGTCAACACTACATGAATGAGCAGTCAAGTCTATGGACAGTAAGTCCATACAAACAATCGGTACCTTTTCACTGACCTGGACAATTTTAGTCCATTTGACTTCCTGAGTATGTGACAATTTAGAATGATAAAGATAACCATGGTTTGTGGCAATGTAGAGAGTATCTTCACATGTGAAATGCAAGCAACGTACATATTCGCTTTTACTGCATCAAAAATAGCCAAGACTCCAAATAAATATCGACAATAGATAAGAAGTTGCATATGATGAAAATACCAACAGATCAATAATAGACACCAGGCATGGATGCAGGAGGTATTGTCAACCAACTTTGGTTGGGTTCACAATAGAGATTCCCAACACGCTGTCGACCAAAATTCAATCAGCATCTAGATATCACAATAACAATTGAACCAATTTTTTAAGGCATCACAGAAGACCTACATGAGATGGCTCAGCATCTTTACCTGTGGTTGAGAAGCTTAAATCCATCTATTGTCCCCCAAGGAAGATGAACATAAGAGATTTTTTAGAAAGATGCCCATTACCATAATTCACATAGTTATATATCAGTTTTATCATTAGCTTGTAGGATAGATGTTTTGTTGACAAAGGAACTTATGCTTTATGTTGACCATGAGAAACTTCACAAGGTATCAGGAACGCATCAATTATTAACTGAAATTACCTGTCCATAAGACCTGCATGCTCAAATGAATTTGGAATTTGACTAGTAAATATATCCATTCTATCAATGAACTTCTCTCCCTTATTTTGTCCTCCCAAGCTCTGGGAAAATGAAGCAGGCAGCTGATGCACTTTTATTGCAGAGTCAAATCCAGCAGTAATAAGGAGTGAGGAGTTTGGATCATACAAGCACCTCCACACACCTCGTCCTCTGCACAAAATTAACCCACAATTACCCAACAGGAATTGAATTACATTACATTTTGAGATATTGCAGCATCGAATATGCTCTCATTCTAAAAGTAGGCTGCATTTTAAATATTTTTCAGATTTTATGCCTTCAAAGATTCAAATTATTCATGTATTCAAAATAAGAACAATGAATATTAAATTGTAACTTACGTATGCTCCTTGATCATCTTAAGCTGCTTACCATCCAAACCCCAAACACGGCATGTACAATCTTCACCAGAAGTGATAATTAACTACAAATAAATAATTATAAAAGAGAGAGTCATCCCCAAATCTAACTTTCATGTTTAGAGGAAGGACAAGGAGGAAAAGAAATATAAAGAAATGATTGAGAATAGGATGCTAAATCATCACACAGCAAACACACACACACACTCAAATAGTCTATTCTTAAATCCCTTATGCAATGCAATGTAGTAAAACCAATAAGACATTGCCACTGCAAAAATATGCCAAATTCAGCCAGTTATGTTCACACTGCATGTAACTGGACAAAGGCCTGCTTTAAGATTGGTTAAACAAAACAAGATGTTTGATAATAATTAAAACATGCATCCACTAAAACTGATATCAAGGCACGCATCTTCTCCTACAGATTGCCACTCATTGAAAATTGGCTGCCCAACATCTAAGTAAGATTAGATTTAACCTCAAAGACAGCATTTTTCTCACGCGACACTTGTATGAAGATAAAAATTTAAACAGGTGAAACTAAATTTATCAAACTTACAGAATCAAAGATACAGCAGTCCCAAACCCTAGCAGTGTGACCAAATAATATAGAGCCAGCAGTCTCCACCACTTGGGAATCAGAATCATTTTGTTCAGCCTCAACTGCCCATATACGAGCACTGTGCCAATCAGGGAACTGTGTAATCGTGTCCAATCACTTCAAAAAGATATAGTACAGATTCTATGAGTTAGAAGATTTCTCCACCTGCGATCGTCAGAAACTGATACCAGTTTAGATCCATCAGAAGACCATACAATGCGAAATATTGAACCTTCATGTCCGATAAGTCTGCTTATAGTGGCTGCTTTATACTGTTGGCAGTGAAGCTGGATGGAGTCAGAACATGCATTTTTGACATGATTTTCCAAAGCACTTCTCAGAGGTAGACCACTGTCATAAGGAATAACTTTCCAAATATTGATCTGCTATAAGCCAAATGAAAAAACAATCACGTGACCTATCATTCCATCAAATGCAACAATGCAATTTCAAAACTTAATAACTACTGTCATAAACTCTTAACATAGAAAGACAAGAAACAAGAATGAAATGTGAAAAATGTCAAATGCTAGCAGCATATGTTCTAAGATGTTGAAAGGAAACAAGTTTTTATTACAGGGAAAGAACTGTCACCTCATTGAATATGGTTCCAGAAGCAATTCTTAGAGCTTCAAGATTATCACCCCACAGCCGCATGGAATACAAAAGGCACTTTTCTACAGATTTACAAATTAACAAAACATGTAATCGTATGTAAATAAGAAAAATCATGAGCATAAACATAAAGTTAAATAAAGCAAAAACTCACCTGCAGGTTGGACTTGAAGAATCATACTAGACCTTGAGATATCCCAGATACAAACTGAGTTATCACTACATCCAATGGCCAGGCAATCAACTTCCTCCTTATTCTACAACCAGTTAAAAGGTAACTATTAACAAACAAAAACGGAATATTTATTAGATAGTAAAAGAAAAGGCATACACATAGAAGAAAAACGTTACCTTTAAGAAAGAAACATCCAAGACCCAATGATTAAACTTCGGCAAAGAATAAAATAAAGCTAAATCCACAGAAACATCTGATTGATTCTGACACTTGGGCGCCAATTCAACACTTAAGTTAAACAACTTCACTCTTTTTTCACCGAAGACAGCAACCCTTGTAAAAGATGATCCTGCAGGGTTACCAATGGATTCACAAGTAATTCCATGCACACGAATCCCTTCAAAAACTTGAAAGGATTCTATTAACTTAGCCTTTTCTAAATTATAAAGCAGCAACCGTGAGCCTGTGCCTGTTTAAAAAAAAAAAATTTACACATAATAATAAGAAATCTAAACTTTATAACGAGTAGACATTGATAACTAAAGATGGTCCTCTTCTTTTTGCTAACCAAACACTGTACATGCAAGGAGATAAGGAAGAGAAGAGAAGCAATAAGAGGGCAAGTGAA
>CANYLF010623656.1:0-14509 GCA_948193215.1 Bocquillonia castaneifolia | reverse complement strand
ATAACCCATCTTATCCTATTCTCTTTTTAGTTTTTATTTACTTGTTTATCTTTCACTAGCCGTGTACCCGCACCATGCGCGGATTTACTTTTAAATTTAGTATTTTAAAATAATATTAAATTAATAAACATTATCAAAAATATATTTTTTATATTTTTTTGATAGGTATATCATTTTTATATTTATAATGTTTCAATTTGATAATAATTAATTTTATTTTTAAAAATATGATTTTTTTAAAAAACATTTATGTTAAAAAAATTACATTAATGTAGGAATGTGTTGATTTACTTTTAAATGTACTTTTTCAAAATAATATTAAACTAATAAACAAAATAAAAATATTAGTTTTATATTTATAATATTTCATTTTGAAAATAATTAATTTTCTTTTTAAAATATGAGAATTTTTTTTAAAGTGTTATGTTTTTTTGAAAAATATTATATTAAACTTAGGAAATATTTTAATAGGATAGTAGAAGATTAGTTAAATAAAATTTTAAATTTTTTAAAAGTTAAATTATATAATAGAAAAAATAAGTTGTATCGTTTTGAGAGGTAATTAAATATCGAAGAAATAATTGAAGGGGTAATAAAAAAAAATAGAAGAAGGTCAAATAATAAATATATCATTTTTGTCAACACATTAATACCATTCAATGCAAATATTATGTGAAAGCATTAGAAATAAATAAACTGCATGTGCTATGTTATTACAATAATTTTTTTTTAAAAATGCTAGTATTAAGATGCAGAGTTCCAGCATAATATAAGTTTAAATAATAAAATATGGATCCAAATTTGTCTTTCTCATTGTGTATTTTTTTTTTTTCCCTTTCTTCTCTACATAAAAAATAAAAGAAATTACCATATAAAAGGAATGAAAAGTCAAATTCACAAAAGCAATACATGTCTCTTCTATGGCTAATGGGTATGGAGGAACTCTCTTTTTTATATATATATAATTATGGAAGAACACTCTTACTATGAAGTAAAAACAATTAAAGCAATAAACTATACAGTCTTTGATTTAAGGAAAAACTAACATAAAAAAAAAAGAAGAAATTATCATAACAATGACAAGTCATCCTGCAGTAGGAATTAATATAGGTTTCAACATTAATCTATATTTATATGGTATGTAATAATTTGAAGAATTCGAATTTGAGTAAAATAGCAAAAACATATTGATAATCTTAAAACCTTTAAATGTAAATGGATATCACTTTTTATAAAATAAAATAAAATTATAATAGAGTAGAAAAAATTTGGAGCTAATTTTCTTAGAAAATAAAATAAAATACGCCACAAATATAGAACCTGAATGTCTCTGCTCCAGTCAACAGAATCACTACTGCATGAACTCTCTATCAGTGGATGTTCTCTTTTGATCATCCACTCTGAACAACTACTGTATTGAGCAATCCGCTTCATTGTCAATGTCTTGTATTGTGCCAATGGATCGATACCATCCAATTGATGAAAGAACATTTCTGCATAAACCCCCACCTATTATGCATGGTGATGAATTGATTGTGAGTCCATTATCTACACCAATCAGTAGTAAATATTACATAGCTGGACTCTTGTATTTAGCTATGCAATATAACTGCAACATTCAGCTAAATAATTACCAGAAAGGTAAGGTTAAAACGGAATGCGGTTTTGGCATAAAAAAAGTTGTATCTCAGATATTCAAATGAAGGTGTCAAACTATTTTTATATAATAATGATTTTACAAAATTAAATATTTCAAATATATTATCTGGCTAAAAAAACTATTTCTAATTTGATAAAATACTGTCAAAATAATTTTTGTAAAACAAAAATGTGTATGAATGTAAATTATAATATATATTGCATATTAATCATTACTCATAAGTAAATACAAACGGGGAATAAAACAAAGACATCGAGCAATTGATTATATAACTTTGTACAATTCTTTACCAATTGCTAGATTAGTTGAAGAGCCACAAATCTATAAAAAAAAAAAAATAATTGTTAAAAAATTCAAATAAGGTGAAGGAAAAAAATAGCTTTACCTTAGTAGAAGTGGAAACAACACTTAAGCAAAGCAAGGGCAACCTTCTTCATTCTTAACCCTTGTGTTGTACTTCTCATCCTGCAACATTAACCAAGACTAAATAAACAACAGTAGCAAAATCAAAACATATATAGAAGAACACGACATATAAATAATTAAAGAAAATAAACGTAATTGACTATTTTCTTTGACTCTCTATGGCTATCTAGTTATTTTAAACAGAAAAGGAAAAAAAAAATTGGGCGCACGTGAAATCTAAAATATGAAAATTTGTTAGCCTTAATATTTATTCAGACTACCTGATCGATGGTTTATAGAATTATAAAGTCTAATGCAACTCTAATGGACTAAGTAGAATTATAGGCTTAATAAAACTCTATTAGATTAATATATAGATGAATTAGTTTCAATTTAATTATTGAATTCATTTTTGGATATAAAGATAAAAGAGGTGATTTTTTTTTGAAAGAGAAAAAGTATGAGTTTCATCCTTTCTAATAGATATCTTTATTCTCTCCTTAAAGACAAGTACAAGTGCATTAATTATGATGACTTCGTTGAGTTAAAATGTTAAAATCGCAATATTGTTGGGAAAAACTTAATCCAACTGTAATTGAAAAACTTATTATCAACTTATTCAAATGAATTAATTTCATCTTTATTATTGAATTCAATTAACCATAGAAGTTTTAGATAAAAAAATAACTAAATAAAAGAGGTGATATTTTTTCAATCTTAGAGTTATTAGTAGGTTTAAGATGTAGTTGGATTGGGTAGTTTTAATAGTTTTAGCATGAATGTGTTTTAGTAGGATTAAAACATTAGTACCTATATATTGTAAAAAATAAAAAGTTATAAAAATATAATTAAAATAAAATAAATTGATTATCTGACGACTATTTTTTTATATTTTTATATAATAAAATAAAATAAAATATAAGAGAGGAGAAAAGGTAGGATCTAACTATTTTTGGAGAATAAAATAAAATCATATAGAGTGCCAAATGATGAACTCCTGGATGGCCTGTTTTCTGGGCTTCCTTTATATATATATATATATATATATTCACATTTTCCTTTCGATTAATGCACATTTCTTTTAATCTTTCATCTCTTTTCATTATTTTTCTTTCTTTCTCTATAATCTTTTTTTTTTAATTTTCCATTTCATGTATGTTTATAATTTAAGATTCCCTCTATTATACACATAAAAAATTATAATGTTTCTCTTAGCACTCACTCCTGATCTTGTAATCAAAGTTATATATATTTATGGAGTAGAAGTTACATCCAGGTCATGTACTTTTTTTGAGAAAAATCTAATGATCTTTCATTATTTGGATTCTTTAGTTTGTTGTACTTTTTTAGTTTTTATATGCATATGTTGAGTCCTTTTAATTTATACCAATGGTTGTATGTAGTTGATTTTGTGTTTTGATTTTTCTTTTTAATGTACGTAGTGTCGATTTTTTTTTTCCATTTTATTGTTCTATCAAAAACCGGATGGTTATTGAAAGTTATCTGATTCACTGGTTTTTTTAGTTTTATCGGGTTTTTTTTTTTTTTCTATTGTGGTTGGACCGGATTTCCAGTTTTATTAGATAAATCAACTAGATAATTAAGTCTTCAATTTCTAATTAAACTGATCAAACTGACCAATCTGGTTCTATTTTTAAAATATGAGTGGAATAACATATTTCAAATAAGTTTACATCATACCGCACTTATTTAAAATTCATTTTTCGACGTATGTTATAACATAATAAGAATACATACAAAATTATTAATTAATATATCTTGATGTTAAGAATTTTTATGAGTTTTGTTTTATTTGATAAGATAATATGTAAATTTTTAATTTTTTATTTATTCATATTATTTTATAAAATACGTAAAAAAGATTTTATTTAAAATAAATGTGAAAAACAGATCTAGCTTAGGGGGACTGGTACTACCTATGTGGGTAGAGGGTGAAAGGTTTCAAATTCGAGACCCACCCTTGCTAAATTATTAAAAAAATAAATGTGAAATAATGTAAACTTATTTAAAACATATTACATATTATTGTATTGATATAATTGACTTAAGTAAAAAAATAACTAATGTTGAAAAAATATCTTGGGTGAGTTTAAAAGTTTATATATTTTATGGATCAAATTGCACTTTAATTTTATCAAATTAATCATTTAAATTTTCAACCAATAAATAAAAACATAAGTTTTAGTGATAAGTTCACAACATATGTCCGTAATATTTTTTTTGATAATTTAGTAAGGGTGGGTCTCGAACTTGAAATCTTTCACCCCCTATCCACATGGGTAGTACCAGTTCACCCAATATGGATTGGTAGCCCTGCGCATGGTGCGGTTCGGTTCGGTTTGCAAAATGCTGAAACCGATCGGTTTCGATGCACCTCAAGGTAAAACCAAACTGCCCCATACTAAAGAAGGAACCGATCACCACACTGTCAAAATTTGCAGTCGATTTTGGTTTGGTTTGCAAAGTAAATTCGGATTGGGCTTTTGACTTAGGCTTTTGCTTTGAGCTTTTATATTAGATAATCATATGATTAAATACAATAGCATATATTGAAACTGCTACTATATTAAGAACCTATAATGCAGTAGCACACTATCATGTTTAAATTGCTACTACAAATGTCTAATTGTCTCTATTTTGCTGTTGTTTTTGCACATTTACAATTACAAAAGTATAAGCTATGTGACCGTATCTAACTATCTATAATCTATCTAGTGCCAATTCTACTCATAGAGTGCTTAACATGTCAATGACATTTACAAAAAGATTAGTAGCTCCATATTTACAAAATAATCAAGAACTGATTGCAAAAAGTTTCAGTTCATAGCAAATAATCCAATTGCTGCAGAAGCATCCAAAAAACAAGCAATTGCAGCAAAGAGTCATCCATGTACAACTGTACAAGTTCTTTCAGCCAACCTACACAAAGTTTCATGAAAAAACTATGAAGTAGATTCTTGAAATGGAGTTGAACAATATTTTGATGTAAGAAAAAAAATGCTACGAGGGGCTCAGAATAAAGATTTTGTCCCAAGTCATTTTATAAGGCGAATTGAGTGGCTACACAAAAAATGTACCTCCCAAACTCAACGGGCCTTATAGTCAGAAAATAAGTGGTGGAAGCATTCATCATTGTCCAAAACATTTTATAAGTTAGCAAAGTTTTGAATTGAAAATAGAAAACAAAATGATAAAAGGCTCTTTTTAAATCACATAGGCATTAAAAACAAAAAAAAAACAGAAACTATAAGTAGAAAACAGAATTGGTGGCTTCCAAAATTGATTTGAAAATAGAATTTTAAAAATTGAAATACTGAAAGAACGTAAAATCAAAGTATGTTAAGTTCACTTTACAGCTTCCACCACGTAATGGCATGCAATCAGAAACTTTGGGACAACACAGCAGTAATTCAAGCAGCGATAAGAAGCAACAGGGACTATTAGCTTCCACCAAAAGTTGGCGATGCATCATAGAGCATTAACCACAAAAATAATTCCATGATTCATCATTTAGTTCCCAGCAGCAGCTTTGGCTGCATTGCCAATATTAGGCAATCCTGAGCACAAACATAATAAATAAATGAGTATGTTAGCAACCAAATAAATTGCAATCTATAAAATCCAATATTAAACAAAGCAGAAATTAAATACATGACCTTTCTCAAAATCTTCAAGTTCTTCAAAAGATTCTTCAATTACTAGAGGAGTAGCAGGAGCCCTTAACCAATCTTGAGTACAAACAAGTGCTTCCAACAATTTAGGAGTTAGTGAACTCCAAAAATAATCAAGTACCTACCCACTAGTACTAAAAGCTGATTCTGAAGTAATAGTTGAAATTGGGACAACAAGGATATCGCAAGCCATTTTTGATAGAATTGGAAACCTATCAGAGTTATGCTTCCACCACTTTAAAATGTCCAACTCATCATCCTCAATAATAGATTCAGATAAATAGATCTCAAGCTCACTCTTTTTATTCCAAGTGCAGCCCATTTCAAATCTGTGGTTCTTGAATTGAGCCTTCATAACTGACATGGGCTTTTAAGCAGCAGTTGATTAGAGAGCTTGAGTTGGTTGGTTGGACACAAAATTGTTCACATCAGGTTATGAACCAATAGAAGTGTTGCTTCCACTAGAAGAGTCATACTTGGTCTTGTATGCATGCAGACAAGAAGGTTTTGCCTCAGAGCCTGAGCCATGACTAGCAACTGCGGCACTGTGTGTTCAGCTGCAGGGCTGAAGTGGTATTCGCCCCCAGAACGGGCATCGGGAATGTCTTATAAGGTGTACATCCCAATTCCTCTCAAGAATATGAAGGATGCATTGACCCCAGAGATTCGTGGATCCAACTTATCAATTCTCGAACATGATTCTTTACCAATACTCCCAGTATTATGCCTACTTTCATTCCTTCTAACAAAGTAGTAAAAACACATAACAATTTATAACCTACCTTTTACATATATACATGCAATGGTGGGTTTCTAATAATAAACAAGAGTTGATTTTAAAGATTACCAGCCATTAATTAGGGTTAATTTGCATGCAAAAGATGATATAAGCACATAACACATCAAAACAGAACCACAAACCTAGGGTTTCTACCATTTTAGACCTAAATCATTGCCAAATAGCATTAATTAATCAATTACATGCATAAATAAACCTAAACAATTACTAAAGAGGGTTCAAAAACTTACCTCATCACTGCATTCTATGTGAAAACTACTGTACACAACCAATCTTCGTAAAACAACACCGAAGAACAACAAAGAGGGCCCAACGCCACTCAAGGACTTGCATTTGGGCCCAACACCACTCACCTATAGGCGTTTGGGCCCAACGCCACTCCTACTTATGGCGTTGGTCAACAAACAAAAAATAGCTCATGCGATTTGATAAAAAACAAAGTTTTCGGGTTTACCAAGCCCAAAAAACACACGTACAGAGACCAAAATGCATCAAACAATCACCAAAACATGTAATAATGCATGAAACATGGCAAAACAACCTAGATCTAAGCATGTCATGCATAAAACACAATAAATATGCAAGCTTTATGAATTAAAACT
This sequence comes from Bocquillonia castaneifolia, assembly GCA_948193215.1. NCBI lineage: Eukaryota > Viridiplantae > Streptophyta > Magnoliopsida > Malpighiales > Euphorbiaceae > Bocquillonia > Bocquillonia castaneifolia. Next base: position 7,351 of record CANYLF010623656.1, on the reverse strand, counting down.
TAAATGGAAATAATTTTTATGAATTAAAAAACCAAAACGACACGACTTTAATACTTAGAACACAAAAGAAACAATTTTTATACAAAAAGGCATGCAAAGAAATAATTTTTATGCAATTAAAACATGTTTATGACATCAAACAATTCAGATCTGAAATAAGAAAACACATGAACATGCAAAGGAAGCAACTTTCAACAATCATAATGCATGAACATGGCTTAAAATAATATTTTATCAAAAGTAATATGCAAGAACATTAATAAAACATGCAAACAAAAAATACAGTAACATATTATCACAATTAACATATTCATAATATGCAAAACATGAATCATGTAAAGAAATAATGAAAAACACAAAAATTAGATGACTTACCTCTTAAGAAATCACCTTGAAAGAGCTTGATAACCCTCAGATCTAGTTTGAGTGACTTTTGTATTACTTTTTATTGATTAACAACTGTTGGAGCCTTCTTTGAATAGATTTAAAACTTCAAAACACCTTTTGAATGGAAAAGATGACACCTTTGATGAGTTTTTATGTGAAATATGCCTAAATTAAGTGCTTTATGCCATGAAGTGAACTTAGAGTGTTAGTATCATGAACTAAACCCTAAATTCATATATCTGGTTGCCAACCTTCTAAAACCTAGTTTTAGACCGGTATTTATACTCGTAATAGCTTAAAACTTAAGCTAGGGTTACCAAAAATAGTTTCCTAATGAAAATCAATGACTTGAGCCTAAAGCAAAGGGTTTTTTGGACAAAAATAGCCCTCTAGGGCTTTGGGAAGCGTGTAAGACTCGTACGGGCCATTCCAGACCGAAACAGCCCAAAAACGGGCTTTTTACAGCTGAAAATGAGTGACTGGTGTTGGGGGCCCAACGCCAGTCTTCCTTGTGGCGTTGAGCCAACGCTAGTCATATGAGTGGCGTTGGACCCAACTCCATTGGGAAGAGTGGCGTTGGGTCCTTTTGAACCTCCAAATGTTCGATTTTGTGAAAACTTAAAACTGAGAAAATGTGTGGAATGGCCTCAACTATCAACCAATAAAATTTCAAGTCATTTGGACACTTGTAGAAAAAGTTATGATGAAAACCGTCTGAAAAATGCATCATTTATGCTCAAAACTGAATTTTGGAGAAAAACGTGCTATGCAAGCTTAGAAAACACTCAAAATGAAGCAAATATAATCTCTAAAAAGCAATGTCAACTCAATTCATGCTACTTAGAACATAAACGATCATCATTGGGCCTCCGAGCCGCTTCCGTATTCCTGTGTCAAAAATTAGGTGTTAACAGTTTGCCCCCGCTTTGTCGGAGATTTGTAGTTTTATCCAATAATATGGAAAATGAGGACAAAGCCAAAACACATAATTTTTGGAAAGAATTACGTACCTCAACTTCGGTGTGCGAAGTTTAACTTTGGACCTCGGCTGCCTTTGCTTAACTCCACGGGGATTTCCCTGACTCGGCTACCAGGGTTTTAGGAATTTGATCTCGGACGTTGGCTGCCTTGATCAATCTTCCTATGGAACATTTCTCGAATTTCTCTGGCTCAGACACCAGGGTTTTCTTCCAAATGAAATTTCACTTTGGACCTCAGCTGCCTTGGTTTGATTCCATGGGGAACATCTGATTTCCTGGCTCGAATACCAGAATGAAGCTTTATCTAGGACCTTAGCTACCTAGACACAACTTCATTGGGTTAAAGCTTTACCTTGGACCTCGGCTGCCTTGGTTCTATTGCATAAGAACTATTTTATTCTCTGGCTTGGATACCAGAAGGAAATTTTTATCTAGGACCTCAGCTGCCTAGACTCAACTTCCATGGGGGATTAATGAGCTTTACCTAAGACCTCGGCTGCTTAGACTCAACTTTAAAGGAGAAATATCTGCATTTTGCTCCAAATATTTGGAACAAGGTTTTGATCTCACTCGTTTTAAAACAAGATCCGATCTGGTTTGTTTCCAGCACTTATGGCCTTCAACAGGGAATGCATCCGGCACTATAGGCCTTCAGCGAGGAATGTGTTTGGCCTTATTGGCATTTAAAAAGGAATGCGTTTGGCCTTATTTATGTTTGGCATGGAAGAGTTATTATTTTAAAAGAGATAGAGTTTAGACACTTACCTCAGTTGCTTATACTCTGATTCTGTTAAATCTTCTATTGAATCTTCTAGACTTTACTGGGGATGTTTCCTCTTTTTCCAGAATAAAACTACTCTGCTTTGGGAAATGAATTTCTTTCTTATTAATCAGAATAACTCCACTGGGGAATACAAGTTCATATGAGAGAATTGTTCTTAAAATGACTTCGTTGGGGAAAGGAAAACTCTCTCAAAATATTTCTGGCAGTACTTTTATTGGGGAACAATTATCTTTCAGACACAAAATGACCATTTATATGCTCATACTCACTCCAATCATCTTATAAATTTGGATAAGAAAAGAGATCTTCGAAAAAATTTTTTTCTATAATGTCTGTCATTTTTTCTATAATCCTCTATCATTCTCTGTCATTTTGATTGCAATTGATTGCTATTCTTATTAATCCTCTGAAATTTACCCCCAATTGGACTCAAATTGGCCTCCTTTAGGTTTAATTTTGATTTCGGACCTATTTGCAACCAAACTTCTGTCCTTCTTTGAAAATTTTCTTCACAGACCAAAACAGTAATTTGCCAAATTGGAAATAGAAGATGGCGGGCAGCTCTTGTTTTTTTGGAAAGAAAATTAAAAATTTTACGCAAACTTCATTTCTCTCTCATTTCTTCATTTCTTAACCAAATCTCTTCAAACAAAAAGCAAAATGGCTGATAATCTGGACTTAGAACCTATCTGGAACCCGATTAGCCTCTTCCGGGTCAGAGAGGAGGTGTTAAAAGTTGATTCAGATGGAATTCAAAGGGAAGGAAGGATTTCTCCACTTTTAAATGCCAAATTCAACCTTTGTGGCTCAATTGGAGACTGGATAAGTGTCTAAACACTTCAATTTGACTGAATTTTGACTGGGCATTGTGCAATTTGTCAAAAATCTACAAAATAAAATTGAATTGGAGGCCAACGGGACTGAACTAGGTCCAACTCCACTGCCGTGAGTGGCGTTGCCCCCAACGCTAGTTGTATGACCGTCGTTGGTGGTAACGCCATTGCTGGGACTGGTGTTGAGCCCAGTCCTAGTCCCGACAGTGTTTTCAATCTTTGAATAGTCCTCCAATGCATGTTTTGATAATTTTTCATGAAAAAATAGACTGATAAATGCAAGTTATGAATGATTTAGACATATTTTACACATTTTATGGACAGATTATGATAATATGACAAAAATGAGATTAAATGAACAATTAATATACAAACGATGTTAAAATAATGTTAAAATAATTTAATGATGAAATAATTTAATAATGAATGAATTATATACAATTATGCATGAATGAATATTAAATATAATTATGAATGAATGAATGCTTTGTCGGCCACAAGATTAGAAATAAAGAATGCATTCAAAAAAATTAGATGACTGAGTTAGGAAATATACCTGTTATTTATCTTGCAGGGGGATGAAACTACTTTCACATATAATGGAAATTTCTCCAAGGTGTGAGTAGTTTGGAGAGGATTACCTCTAGGTGTACATGCTCTAGTGCTCCAGGCAGGATTTGACCCTCTTCTTTCACGTTTCCTGAGAATGTGGATAAGCATGTGAGCTCCCAATGTGATCGCCATTCCATGCAGGCATTGATGGAGTGATGGTTTGACACTACCCACCCATTCCAGCTGCCATGTGGGGAGTATACTATATCTCCAGCTTCTTTCTCTGGTATCACTGGATTAGCTTGTGCTGGTGAGGGGATCTTCTGGGATGGAGGGATATACTCAGTCCATCATGATGTTTAGAACCAGTATATCTTCAGAATATTAGGCATGGTCCCTGGGAGGAAGAGCTCCAAGAAGCTCTATGTGGATGCATTAACTAGACACATTTCAAGCTACAGGCCAGAGTTAAACTGGAGTTTCGAGTAGATGGCTCATGTCTTCATTTTGTACCTACTGGGTAGCACTAATTTTTATGATATGAACTCTACCATCAGCTTGCACTTCATCCCTATTCTGAGGGATTTTGATGAGATGAGAAGGTATGATTGGGGCTCCTCTACTTTGGCCTATCTATACCTCTGCGTGGATAGGGTTTCTCGTGGTGGTACGAAGTTCTGTGGCTTCTGGCATGCCACTCATGTGAGTTACTTTTTATAGGTCTGGGCTATCTAGTTGGGCTTGATTTGCCAATTGTTCCCACTAGAGCATCGATATACATTCCCTATCCTCAAACGTTGGGGTCTACAGTGACTATGCATCCATGCTGTTGACGTTAATGGTCATCGCATGTTCCTTAACTCACTGACTACTTCTAGGGTAAAATAAATGAAAACAAACTTGCTAGTTCAAAGCAATTGACATGAGTTTGAAATACTTACCTTGATTCTTTCTTTTCAGCTTGACAGGGCATGGATGGGCCCGATGGAGGGACTGCCACCTTATGTCATTGCATCCTTGTCTAAGGATGATTTGAGGATTCTTTTAGAGGGTCTAGGACTTAGGATGTGGTTCCTGGGAGAGAGAACTCGACGTTAGTATATGACATGCTTTCGCAGACGACCCCATGATCCTCCTATTGACATGTTCTGGGGACACAAGCTGACGAACCATTCTCTAGCTACAGCCTTTGATGGCTTCAAGTGTACATCCTTTCTTTCCCGCTTTAAGGATTACACTTCTTTCTTGCGTGGGAGATGTCTCCTGGCTCTACCTTTGTCTCCTAGGATGCTTGCTAAGGTAAGATGTGATCTTTTCTTCATTTTTTTGATAATTGTATGTCTGGGTTACATGACTCACAATCACTTTTCTCTTTTTAGATATCTATGGGTGTTGTAACCTTCTCCAGCTCTGATGAGGATGAGGATGATGGAGATTCTGGAGGTTCTGATGGTGATGATGATTATGCCCCCAGTCCTGGGCCAGTTATTGCCCCTGGGCTGAGTAGAAGGACCCGTGCTAGAGGAGCTATGCCTAGTTCAGAGGCTGTTAGACCTCGTCCATCCCACTATCCATCTAGCGGTCAAGGAGATGTAGTGCCAGGTCATAGCACTGAGTACCCTGGGCCTTCAGTTCATCATAGGACTGTTGTTGGCCTAGTTGAGCATACTTTCCATCCTGCAGCCGATCCTTCCATTTCTTACACAATTGGATGCACTCATGTAAGTCACCTTGATATTCTTTCTTCATTTTACTCCTACATTTAGATTCTAACTCTTTTATTCACCCATGTCCCTATTGATGAGGTTTCCCAACTATCATCATACTTTCAGGCTAGCAAGGCCCATCTGGTACAGACCTGTGACACATGGAGGCAGGCTCATAGCTTTTCTTACAGGATGGTTGCTGAGTTAAAGGCACAGCTTGCAGCATTAGATATTTCAACTGAGGGAGTTGGTGGAGCTCAGACTAGTGAGCAGCATGCTGGCGGTGAGACTGAGAGTCAGCCAGCTGGTGATGATGAGGAGGACTCTGAGGAGTTTGAGGAGGAAGAGGAGGATGAGTAGATGTCGTGGTTTTTGTATTTGAACTTGTTTTACTTCCCGAACATTGATATGTACCTGTACTTCATACACTTGATACAAACATGTAGATGTATGCATGATTGTTGAACATTATATATATGTATGTATGTATGTATGTATGTTTTTTGCACTGCTATTAGTGAATGCATGCAAACTTTCTACTAATGCATTTGTTATGCACTTGATTTTGTGGATTCATGTATGCATGCATGTTTTCTTATGTATGCTAATCATGTATGTGTGAAATATTGTGCATGGAATCCTCCCATAACTCCAAAAAATCTGCATTAATCATCGAATCACCAAAAAGAATCAAGCTAGGGCCCAACGCCACTCAGAAATGAGGAATTGAACTGCTGGCATTATCCATGGTGGAAATTGAGCTTCCTCACTACCTCTGTGATAGACAACCGTGTGCAGATTACTAGTTTTTGTACTGTCACCTTTTATACCCCATTCAGAGTATGCAAGCAGTATGGCAAGGTTCAAAGAATACTACATCCTATTCCATCCTTTACACCTTATGCTGTTACTACATTCTTCTTGAGGGAAATCCGTTCTCGTTGGGCTAGTAGATCTTTTGCTAGGAATCTGAGCTTTACCCAAGGACCCACTACTGATGATGAATATAAGGTTTGGGTTGATCTGGTAAGTGCTACTGTTGACCTATTCATATTTTTACAAATGTGGATCTCATGGTATGGATTTATTTACAGGCTGAGCTATCTGATGATGAAGGCAAAGGTGCTGAACTGTATGCTATAAGCAACAGGAATAATGCAAAAGAGCAAAAGAGGATGCAATGAAGGAAATGAATACGAGTTTTGATAATATTAAGTGGCTAAAGAAACACAAGAAGAATTAAGTCTCATAACCATCTCATTCATCCATGCAATGTTTTAGTTACGCAGACACATAATCAAGTACTATAAGAAAGTTTGACACTCTTCTTTTGCAAAAGGTTTATTTTATTAATATTAGCATAATAAGCATACTTTAGCTTTTACACTTGATATTACTGCTTCCTTAGTTTCTTCTCTCATTGCATTAATTTTTACCTAGACTGCCTCTTTATGAAGTTTTCACCCTAGCATGCCTTTTTGCCCTAATTTTTGCCTAAAATGCCTTTTTTTTACAAGGTTTTCACTCTAGCGGGCTCCCTTATTTTGCATGAACCGCCCAAATGGGTTTTCGACTCATCGGGATTTCTTATTTTTACACATTTTTCTAAAGGTAGTATTTTTTTAGACGATCAATGTTTATGGGTTGCTCGAACTCGTTCCCTTCTAGATCTAAAATCTTCACAGCTCCTCTGGACATGATCTTCTTAACCAAATATGGACCTTCCCAATTTGGCTTGAACTTCCCTTGAGGATCAAATGTAATGGGTCTGGCCTGCTTCAACACCCAATCTCCTTCTTTAATTGACCTGACTCTGACTCCCTTATTGAAAGCCCTTGCTATTCTCTGCTGATACACTTGTGTATGGTGGAGAGCTTTCTTCCTCCTTTCTTCTAAAGACAACAGCTGCTTGTACCTTGCTTCAGCCCATTGTGCCTTAGGAATTTGGGCTTCTAGTACCACTTTCAGTGATTGAACCTGAGATTCAATTGTCAGTACTGCTTCTCCTCCAAACACCAATGAATACGGTGTTTCCCCTGTTGCACTTCGTATGGTGGTGTTATAACCCATGATTGCAAAAGGTAGCTTATCTGCCCAATCCTTGTAAGT
>CANYLF010623134.1:0-10284 GCA_948193215.1 Bocquillonia castaneifolia | reverse complement strand
GGCCTGACGATAGTAGTAGAAACGGTGGTGTGTTGGAGGACAATTGGTGATCGGAGCGCCGACGTTTTGATGATCATCGTTGCCGACAGGGGAGAAGAGGACCGATGAGGGAGAAAACAGAGAAATTTGGAAATGCTTTATTTGAGAATGTGAAAGGTGAGAGAGAAGTTTGAATGTTTTTGAAATCATAAAGGTACCTGAACAGACGTGTGGACAGTCTCATCTAGGAAACTCGGCAGACGTGACTACTTAATGGGACATGTGTCAACTACCGCCATTTCACATTTATTGCAGTCTCTGATACCCTCTGACACTCACCCATATAACACTGATCTTTCAAAAAAGACATGTTAAGAAGAGGCGATTCTCACCAAATGTAGATATCTACAGGTTCGCCGTTGTTCAAAAGAAGCGTTGCTGCACGGCGGTTCGCCAAAGAACGAAATCACCCTCAAGCTAAGTCTATGACATTAGCACTGTTAGGGGGGGACTTGTGATACGAGTCACTCTTTTAAGCTTAAAAGGCCCAGGAGGCCCACTTTATGTTAGGCTCACGTTAGCCAATTATATGTCCTGATACCTTGAATCCTAAGTCAAGGGGGACTCTCATCACAAGGGGGGTTCCTAATCCTAGGGCAACTCTGACTCATAACAGCAAAGGAGGACTCCAAAGCCTATTAGGACAAGGATTCCTGGACTCAAGGGGATAGTTCCTACCACTATATAAACCCCTGCCATCCAGGGTATCAGGTATTGTACTCTCATTCTAGTACATTCATAACTCTCAAGAGAATATCTCTAACTTAAACATCGGAGTCAGACCCCGGGGACCACCCCAAGTCTCTCTCTTTTCTGTGCAGACTATCTCAGGGGACTCTCAGAGGCTAACTCCGATGATCGGACAATCTCAGGGGAACTTCAAGCTAGGCTTCATTCTTAGAGAAACGTCCTAAACGTTTCAGTATCCATGAATTGGTGTAATTGTATTGATAATAGGAAATTAAATAAAAGCTATACAAGTATAGATGACCCACCACCTTAATTTGAAAATAGATAGCATAGATTTGATTCCTTATGTAAATAATTTAATGTTGTAGGCATTTTAAATCATGTATTAATGTTTCCCTGGTTTTTATAAGCCATAATTTTCCACTTTAAGAAAATTGAACACAATACACTACATTTTGTTGAAATTTTAAAGGAATTGATAATTCAATTTATAATATAGATCATGTTTTTCAAGGAAATTGCATTTGTAATTATATGAACATTTTGATCAATTACATACAAAAAGAAAAGAAAAGAATAGCTAACTTAATAACCGAATATATGTTTCTTAGCGAAAAAAATAGGAATCTAATCTTCAGTTTCTTCTAAAAGGGTATTAAAAATATTTATAAATAAATAAAAATTTCATAAAATTAACATAGTAAAACTATGCCACAAAATGCTATTTCTGAGAAGTTGAAGAAGACTAATAACCACCTAGAGGCTTTAAATAACCAGACCTAAAAGATCGAGTAAGTGCATTGTGTCATGCTAGGCAAGAATTCTTGTTGGGCTAATGACATTATTTGTTAATTAGTCGTAGGTGTCTATATAATTCAATAGAGCAATAATTAGTTAATTAATATATACATAACAAATTAATTCAAGAAAAAGGTTAATTATATTATTTTATGTGGTACTGCTGCAGTAACCACATGGATTGCGAATGAAATAAATTTAATATGATAGTTTTGGTAATGAATAAGAATTTTGTATGTGATGGTGATAAGGGTTAGGTCATAAAGAGATGAGCTTTTGCATTGTTTTTGTTTCATGACAGTTTTAATATTGTATTTACATATGCCATTGTTTTCTTCACCATACTTTTGTGAATGATTAGATTAATAAATCTGATTTTGATGACAGATTTTGTGATTAAAATATATGGATCATCATAGAGTCTTTAATGGTGCTTCAACATTGACATCAAAGGAATCCTAAGGGAAATAAAAATTAATTATTCTAATTAATATCGATTAATTTAACTAAAGAGCTAGATTAAGAGCCAGTATAGGTTTATATTGTAGCATTTTACTAAATGGATTCACCAAGTTTTGTTTTCTTTGTGAAACAAAATTTTCCACACCAACCTTGGGCTATTATATAGGTAACAAAAATTTGCCAAATATTGTGCTTGTAAACAATCTGATAGGAGACAATTAGAAGTGATTGATTTTCATAAATATTAATGTGATGTAGAGAGAGAACTGAAATCGAATTTGCACATATAATTAAGATAATGTAAATTTCGATATTCAGCAATTTGAAGCATCCGTTCATTAGCTTGATAGTATCATTTACAACAGTAATTAGTTAATTAGTCTAATCAATTCAAAGAAAAAGATAATGATGATGATGATGAATATTTAGCTGACTATATAATTTCACCCTCAAACCTTACATGTTTGACCCATTACACCTATAAACTTTAAAATTAACCTATTAAACATATAAACTTTCAATTTTTAATTATTACACACCAAAAGTAAACTCAATTAACCTATTACACATATAAGGTTTATTTTTTTTTATCTATCACACACTAAATTTAAAGTTATAAAAATTACATTAATGTAAAAAAAAGAATGATTTAAATTATGTGCAATACAATCTAATAAAAATGAAGTGAAATTGATATAAAATTAATATAATTTTACTTAATTGGTGTTTGATAGGTAAAAAATCAAAACTTTATATGTGTAATGGGTTAATCACAAAGTTGAAGAGTGAAATATGTCAACCATATAAAGTTTAGAAGTGAAAGTATGTATTCAGCCATAAATATTTTCATGTTTTTCAAATATTTCATGTCTTATATTTTTTTTAAAAAAAATGCTATTTTTTCGGTGTTTGTTTTATTCCTTCCGTATTTTCTACTTAGTCCAAAATTAAAGAAACAATATTAATAAATAAGGAAAAATAAAAGTAAAAAAAATTAATAGTGATGTGTTATATTATTGATAGCAAAATGATTATATGAGCAGTAAAATCACTCTCACAAAAGCATATATCAAAGTACAATTTATCCCACAATAGCCAACCTTAAAATGGGCAAGCCTCTACAGCTGTTGGGTTGCTCTTAGTGTAAAAACTGTGTCCTTTTGCTATTCTTTTCAAGTTTTGCCCTTTTGAATTTCTGCAATATTCTGTATAATTTCCTAGTCTAGCAGGTTTTTGATCAAACAAAACTTGATCGAAGAATAATAATAATAATAATAACAATAATAATAATAAAAGTTAAAGCTGTACTTATAATTATTTCTTTTTCTTTAGATTTCTAATTAAAATTATTTGCTTTCTCAAATTGAATGAGACCAACTTTATCAAGTTGTTTATTGATGTTTGTTTATTTGAAGATCTGATAGTGGCTTATATATACAAGTTGCACCATTCTAGCTCTTAGTAAAGATAGCAATACCATGAAACTTCCAATCATCTTTTGTGTATGCTTCTTATATCTAGATAACAAGGACATTTATCATTTATGAACCTCCGTGAGATAACAATATATCTGTCATAAAGATTATTTAAGAAATTTTTGGTATGGCCAACTGTAATCAAACAAGTAATTAACTCTGTTCGAATATTTTTGTATTTTTAGCTCTATTCAGATATTATTTTTGAGATCAATTCTTCACCAGTTTATTATTTTACTATATTCTTATTTTAATTTATAATAACTTTATGTACTTATACTAGCACGAGAAGTGCCGAGAATGGTAATAGAATGAAAATTCTATATTTTCTATGAAATTCCAAATAGAGTGCATGATTTGTAATGTGTGTATAAAACTACCAAAAGCCTATTTATATATCCGAATTATTATGAAAATCTTAAATATATCCTGAATTAAAAATTGTTCAGATTTAGATTCTAATTTCACAAGTTTCAAATCTATCAATCCTTCAAATGTGTCTAATAAGATTAATCCTCGAGTATCTTACTTGTACACTACATTGTTCCATACATTCACTCTAATTGTATTAATTGAGTCCTACATGTATATGACAATTCTTTGTAGTTGATATCTATATATTTTCATTAATAAAGTGTGTGAAATTATTTTCTGATCATCAAATTTTAACATGGTATCAGAGCTGTAATGCTTAACAACCTCATTCTCTCTCTCTCTCTTGTTTTTTTACCAATCATTACTGAACTTGTGTTATTCCCAACCTCTATGTCTTTTATCACGTTTGTCCAATTCCCAACATTTGACACGACACTTTATGTCATTAAACGTTTGTCTACTTCTATTCTTAATGGTGTTTCTCCATTTCAAAAGTTATTTAACTCGCCTCCCAATTTTCATGATTTAAAGGTTTTTGGTTGTCTATGTTATCCATGACTTAAACCGTAAGCTTCAAATAAATTTTTTGATAAGTCTACGCGTTGTGATTTTTTAGGATATGACAAACACTATAAAGGTTATATTTGTTTGGATTTTACTTTTGGGAAAATTTTTTACTCACGTCATGTTTTTTTTTATGAGCAGGAGTTTCCCTTTGCCAGGATGCCTCTAGTTGATGGCTTGGAATCCAAGTCTTCTCCAACTATAATTTTTGTTAATTCGAAACTTATCCCACCACCTCAATCTCCATCTACTACTCATCCCATCACGTCTCCATCTTCATCCAGCTCTTCTACCTCTCGACTTATCTCTTCTCCATTCATTACAAGAAAATTCATTTTTGCGTCGGACATTGTGTCCGTCGCAAATATTATAAATCTGCGACGGACTCGTCATAAAATTGCGACGGGGTCCTAAAAAAAATTAAAATTTACTACGATTAATTGATATTTGTTGGACAATTGATCGCAAAAATTGGCGAGAGCAATGGCGCCAAAAATACTCCATTTGTGCCAAAAAAATTACGTCAGATTTAGTGATATAATTCTGTCACAGATATTGTGACCGGCATGATATTCTGTCACAGAGTTCAAGGGAAATTTATGTGGTATTTTTTTTAAATTTGCGACGGATATTTGTATATTTGCATCGGCCTCCATCGCAAAATTGCGAACATATAAAAAAATAGGGTTTCGAGTTGTTTTTTTCTGCCTCCCTCTCATTCTCTTCTCTTCTGCAACAGCACCCCCTACCTCTCCCAAACCAGAAAATAAGGCACAACCATCACGTCCATGACCACCGACCATCCTTCACCACCACCATCGCGTCCATCAACATTGGAGAAGAAGACTTCGTTTCCAGCAGCCGCGACGCGATGTCCAGCCCCTTCACCATCGCCTACCTCTTCGTGTCCTCTAGTCGTGACAGGACGATTCCTGCTGCCTCCTTCAACAGGTGCTGCTCTCCGTCGCTGGTGCTTTAATTCAGGCAAGTTTTTTTAATTTTTTAATTAATTGTTATGTTAATTAATTATTAGTTTATAATTAATATTTAGGGTAAATTTAATTGCTAGGTTAAATTAAAAAATATAGGTATAATTTAATTTAATTTAAATTTAATTTTAAGTTAAGAAAATTGATGAAATTAAATTATGTGCTAGACTTTAAGAATTTGGTGTTTTTTATTGATAAAAAAATTAAATAGTTAAAAAAATTAAAAAAAAAGATTTAGTAAATATAATAAAAAAAAATTTGTGTTAGGTTAATTTTTACTAAATTGATAGGTTAAAAAGAAAACAGAAATTAAAATAAAATAGGTTGAAATTGATAATGAAATAATTAAATAAACGTTTAAAAGAGAAAATTGAGTTATGATTTTCCTTTAAAAGTATTCTGTTTTTTAAAAAAATTAAATGTTAATAAAAAATTTATTAGGAATACTGTGTTTTTAAAAAAGAATTAATTTTTGTGAAGAAAAATATAAAATGATAATAATTTGGTCTAATGTACAAAAAAGCAAAACCTTTCAATTTATTTGCAATTTTAACCAAACCTTTTAATTTTTTCCAAATTGTCACAACCTTTACTTTACATTTCAATTGTGTCCAACTTACTTAAATTGGTGTAAATTATGTAAAATTGTTAAACTAGTAGTTATAAGTGATTTATGAGTAATGTATAATTGAAATTTATTTTCTTTAATAAGATGTCATTTGTGTCAATTAAATCATTAATCATACATAACTTTATATCAACTTTAGTAAGTTGGACACAATTGAAGTGCAAAGTAAAGGTTGGGACAATTCAGAAAAAATTAAAAGGTTTGGTTAAAATTGCTAACAAATTGAAAGGTTTGGATTTTTTTGTACATTAGGCCTAATAATTTTTAGATTTGAAATACTTAAATTAGTGATAGTATGATTTAATTAATGCCTAAATGTGTTAATTAGTTAATTTATTTGAAATTCCTATGTACTTGAAATTTATTTCTATGGGTGTTAAATTGGAGTTTGGATTGTTGGTTCGATCGTGATATTTTTGATTAGGTAATTTTTTTGAACATTTGTTATGTATTTATACATCTATAATAAAATGTTTAAATTGATATAATTGGTCAAATATGATAGTATAAAATTAATTGTATTTATATTTTTATGTTTGAAATAAAAAAATGAATAATTTTTTTGAGAATATTGTTAATATGTGAATAGAAATTTTATACTCAATTTAGAATGTAATTGTCACATGTTAATTAGAATTGTTCAGTAATAGTTTGTTAATAATTATGAAAAAAATGGTATGGTATTTTTGCTCTATCTGATTCTTTTTTATGGAGAGGAGGAACCTTTCTTTTCTTTTCCTCTTTCTTTCCTTTGCTTTTCCTATCTTTTATCTGAGGGAAATAGTTTCTATAGCTTGTTTGATATCTGAGAAACTTAACTTCAAAAGGTCCTATAGAGGGTCGTATGGGGTTTAAGGTGAGCCGTTCATTCTACTAAGGATGGCGGCTGGAAAAGAACCCTTCTCATCCTTTAAATATCTCATTCTTTTATGGAAAGATGGAATAATCATTAGGTACCTTGAACGGGTGAGAGATCCTGAAAAAAGGAGTCTTCTTTTTGCTGGATCTCAAGCATAAGCTTTCTACAGTGCAGAGGCACACTGCTTTAGAAAAAGAGCCTTTAATAAAATAAAAAGACTGAATTCCCCCTTAACCAGTATACTGTCTTGGCTAGAGGTGGTGAGTAGGGGCGTAGCTGCTCGCAATCTAAGGGCAAGGCAAGCAAAACGAAATCTAGTTAATCCTAGGAGCGATTAGTTCCTCATGAATAAAGCGAATAGAGTCAGTTTAGAGTTGGTTAATTAATGGTTATGAAAAATGTTATGGTAATTAGTTAATAATTTTGAAAAAATTGTATGTAGTCATGAAATAAGTTGTACTTAATTTGTTTACAAATTTTTGAATAGGTTTTTGATATTTATTTTGTTGGATTTCAACTTTGGAGCTTGTACTTTTTAGTTGGGCTCGAGGTGCAAGTAACTGATTTTCTTTTAAATCAATTTTAAAAGTAAATTTAATTTTTTATGAAAATTATGTTTGCTTCTTAAACTAATGTCAAATTATGCATTGTAGGGAGTTTGATATATTGAGGTTGCTTTAGAGTTTGCATAAATTTGATCAAGTAAGTTCTTTTACATTTTTAATTATTTATAAGCAATGTTTAATTTGATTACTCTTAAATGTATGTTTCGGTATGGATCAGTATAGATTTAGGTTGTTAAATATGCATGTTGCGGTTAGGTTGGTGAATATGCATGTGTTGCTAGATTTAGGATTGTGAAATGATAAAATAATGTATGTTTGCATGTGCTACTAGATTTAGGTTTGTGAAATTTGTGATGATTGAGTCTTGGTAATTTCTGATAGGCCCAGCATTATGAGAAAAGTATACAAGTATATTTTCTTTTTTTTTGCAGGAATGGCCCCATTTATTAGGGAGACACGTCTAAATATAGGGTAGACTCTGCCAAAATTTTGGTAGATTTTACATTAGGTTTAAAATAGGTTAGAGACTATAGGTGAAGCAAAAAGAACTAAATTGAATTCATCTTTTGATTATATCCTCCTTTCATCGAAATAGTTTTATTATAAGGTATGTGAACTTAAAATTAATTATAAAATTTATCAAGAAATTGAGATATTCGTTCGCATTTTCCTTGCAACGAATGAATAAAGTCAATTGAACTGTTAATCCGATTCATGTGCATCATCCTTGTAGCGAATGAATAAATTACTCGAATTGCATCATCTTTACAATCGAGTTAGCTATATTTCAATTAATACTATTAATCTAAATCGATTGCATCATAAATGTGTCAATATAACTTAATTCAATATAATTGAAGTAAAATTGTATGACAAACTTTGAATTTAAGGTTAAAACGACTGTTACCGGTCATTTTAACGTGATCATGTAGTGAAACCGTAGAATTCTAGTCCAGTGTCCTTAGATGAAATTCTAGGATATTGGATTGTCCCAATGGACAATTTATGAACCTGACATTTATTTAATTTATCATGGTAGAAAATATATGAAAACAATTAGAATTTTGGGTGCCTTTTAATGGTTAGTTGTTCTCCAGATGCATATTTTTATATATGCCGAGTAATGTTCGAATCATTTATTTGATTCTATAACATTATTCAGCATATATAATCAATCGTGCATTTGGAGATCTGTGCCGAGAAAGCTGTCCGAGGTTCTTTTATTTTCATAAATCATGATAAGTTATAGATGTTAATTTCACAAATGAGATAGAGCCAAACCTATGGAGTGCTTGCTTTAATACGTAGGTAGGTGGAGTTTTTAGGATGCATTGCGCATATCAACACTAAAATTAATGTGAATTGAGTATGATTAATGTTGTTTGAATCATTGAGGATTTGAATAAGTTTAATCATGAAAATAATAAGATGTGATGAGTTGAATATGAGTGTGTATCTGTGTGTGTGTGTGTACACACACACACAAAACATTTGGCGAAGAAATGAGTGCGGATCATAGTTGAATGTATGAGGGAAGAGTTGTGAATGGAAAGATATCAGTTGATTGGGTGAATATGGTTGAGTAGAGGTTCATACAATTTGCACTGCGACATTCGAAATTTATGAGCGGTGAATTAATAAAGTGTCTATGTAAGTTAGTGAGCTATCAGAACAAATCATATCGGGATGTTGAGACTGTGAAATAACATTTGGTGAGGAAGGGGTTTCTTCTAGGGTACACCACCTGGAATTTCCATGGTGAAGTGGAACAGAGAGTGGACAATCAATAATTAAAAAATTATAAAATTATAAATTTTTTTTTGCATTTTGAGTCGGTTTCTGTGACAAACTAGTCCATTGTAGATAATTTACGATGGATTAGTCCGTGGAAAAATAATTTGTGACGATCTTGTCCGTCGTAAAATGAGTCACAGATCTGGTCTCCAATTTTTGGTATTTTTACAACCAACATGGCTCCATCGCAGAATCTGTCATAAAATTTACGATGGACAACACTTTTTCGACGTAAAAAATCTACGACGCGATATTTCACAACAGACAAAGGCTGTCGCAAACTTCGTTGCAAAATGAATTTTTGACATATTTAATAGGATTTGAGACGGCTCCGTCTGTCGCAAATCAATAAATTTCTTATAGTGATCACCTACGATCACAACTTCAGCTCCTTCCTCTCCTGGTGTTTTCCTTGTGGTTGATCTGTCCAGTTATGCAAACACCATGGTCCCTACCTGAAACCTAGTAATTACTCGGTCTTAGACTGGCAGCCTCAAATTGAGATTGTTCTTCACTAAGTCATATTGATGAAATTGAGTCTACTACCTAGAAATAAGCCTCTACTTCCAAGCATTGGCGTGATGCCATGGAAGCTAAATTACACGCCCTCCCTCATAATCAAACGTGAGATTTAGTTCCTCCTCAACCATGTTACAATATTTTTGGCTACAAATGGGTGTTTTGTATTAAACGGAATGTTGATGGTTCATGAAATCCCTAGGCACCAAGGGGGGGGGGGGTGAATTGGTTGGTAATTAAAAATTAAAAACTCTAAGAGAAGAGTTAAGCTTAAGCCAATTACACACCCACAACACAAAGAGTTATAGTGGTTCTAACAGAACAAGTCCTACATCCACTCCCTAATCTCCAATTGGGTATTCCACTATCTTTGATCCTTTTGCTGGGTTCAAGATCAAAACCCAAGTGTTTTCCTTTGGCTCACACTCAAACCTTTACAAGGAGTTTTTATCATAGGCTTACTCAAAACCTAGTGTTTACAAGGATCACACCAAACCTTTACAATGTGGTTTTTCCTAAGGCTTAA
>CANYLF010623014.1:0-10286 GCA_948193215.1 Bocquillonia castaneifolia | reverse complement strand
TGATTGATTGTTGAGGTGTAACTGTATTTGATTGATTATTTTGATGAGATGGTTGTTTGGTTGATTGTTGTGATGAATTGGTTGTTGATTGATTGTTTGATTAAGTTTGGCTTTGTAATGAGCTTGATTGTCTAAGTGTTTTGTTAGGAATTGGTAACCCAAGATTTGAGATTGAATGTATGCATACATATGATAAACCCCTAGAAAAGTGAATAGAGGATTTGAAATGAAAAAGATGTGAATTATGATAATGAAAAAGATGTGAATTATGATAAAGAAAAAGATGTGAATTATTGAAATAGATGTGATCGGGTTACAATTCATTGAACCATACATTTTGATCGTTTATCTAATTATCAAGGTTGATTGTAAATTGTGAATTGAGAATTGAGAATTGTGAATTGTGATTTGTGATTTGAAATTGAGAATTGTGACGTGTGACTTGTGACTTGTGAAGTAATTATTGTGATATGTGAATTGAGTTGGATGATGTGGTGAAAGTGTTATTTGATTTGATAAGGTGTTAAACTCATTGAGAATGTGTTGTTGAGGTTCGAAAAGTTGTAAGAATGGCATTGAAAGTTATGATGGCTTGATACGTTTGTGAACTTATGAAATTTGTGGTTCTATATAATGTTATAAAATTGTATTTGAGAAGTTTTATATATATATATATATATATATATATAAATGAGTATATATTGTATTGCGTTAGTATTAGCGGTAATTTATTTACTGAGTCGTCAGCTCATTCCTTGGCAAAATATTTTTCAGGTTGTGGACAATGCTTGTTAGTATTCAGAAGTTCACGTGCATAGCAGTAGAACTTTTGAAGGTTGGCCAGTGGATTGTCTTGAGCATGCTTATGCATGTTGGTTTGAAAATGTGTATGTTTGTAATATTGTATAAATTTATGTATTTATGTGAATTCGAGTTGTGAACGTATGTTTTGGTTTATTTTTAATATATTGGAAAGCTTGTTATATGTTTATGTTGATTACGAAACTGTTGGAGTCTGTTTTTACAGAGAAATGTCAAAAATACAGTTTTAAAACTGTGATTTTCATTCAAAAATTTCATTTTGGTGATTTTTGGTTAACAACGATCGTTGTGCTGTTCACAACGATCCTTGTTGTTTAACAACGAGTTCGTTGTTGAAGTTCTACGAGTTCGTGTGATTCTCTGTTTCTTCGGACGATTTTGGTGCATTTTCACAACAATCGTTGTTGAATGCACAATGATCGTTGTGCCCCTTTTTAAAAAAATTATTTTTGATGAGGAATTTCATCAAGTTGAAAATTATATTTAATTGTTTAATTATTATTTATCTTTTTCTTAATAATATTGTGCATTTTGGGGTTGTTACAGTCCGCTTTTAGTTGGGAGAGTCCCGCTTTAAATTAGTCCTCACGGTTTTAAAACACGTCCATAAGGTAATGGTATCCACATGCTTATATACCATGCTTCGTTCTCCATCACAACCGATGTGGGGTACCACAATCCACCCCTCCTTAGGGCCCAGATCCTCACTGGCACATCGATCTGGGTACTGGTTGTGATACCATTTGTAATAGTCTAGACCACCCGCTTGTAGATATTATCCACTTTGGGCCGGAAGCGCCTCGCTCCAAATCAGTGCTCACGGTTTAAAAACGCATCCACAAGGTAAAGGTGTCCACATGCTTATATAGCATACTTCGTTTTCCCTCACAACCAATGTGGGATATCACATTAAAGTTGTAGTTATAAGTCATTTTATTTAAAGTTAATTTTTTTAATAAAAATTAAAAAAATTTTATTTTATCTTATAAATGTATTTGATTTTAGATCATTTATATTACATTTTATTTAAACTTGTCATAGTAAAATACAGATCAATTAAGGCTCATTTGTTTCATAGAAAATAAGTTGCTTTTGAAAAATATTTCTCATAGAAAACATTTTTTTAAGAAAAATAGATTATTCTTTTACATTTGGTGGTAACATAAAAAATATTTTGAAAAGAAAAAAATTGAATCCCATGTCATATCTTCAAATATTAATTTAATTTTAAAAAGTAATAAATGAAATGAATTCTTTTTATGGCAAAATGAAATGAGTTTTATTAATGATAAAAAATACAAAAATTAGAGATACATGGACACTATATTTATTTTTTGAATGTTTGATACAATACATAATGTTTTAAATGATTGAACATGTTGTGATCCATGTTAACCATCATTTATCATGATAACATTAAATGTCAAAAATTCTCACTCAATCATTGAATGCATTATATCATATTACACATTCAATGAGAATATAATTCTAACCAAATTCACCTAATAATTTTTCGTATATATAGAGAGAAATTATAAACAAGTAAGTCCCGAATTTTGATAAATCTGTTTATGTGAAATTCAAGAAAACAAAAACAACTTCGAGCCGAGGAATTTGTTTCCAAAAAAGTGAATCAAGTTTTAACCTATATTTTGAAAAACACTCGTCACTGGTAGCAAATAATTAAAAAAACTATATAAATATAATATTTTTCTGGAATAAAATGTTCACATTATCCCCATGCAAATACTCTCATTGCCAACCACGTGCCGGTGGCAATTTTATCCATTTGTGTCGGTACACGTTCCGATCCAACCCGAATGAAACGGATAAGTCAACGTTTGACTGGGTTCAGAACATGTGACTGGTATACTCGAAGGCCTTTTTGACGGGTATTAATCGAGATAGGTATTTATGTATCCCTCTCTAATCTCCATTACTTGTCTCATATAAAAATACGAACAATTTAAACCCGTCCCGCCCGTTTATGTATATATATACATCATACATACATGTATATATTATAAAAATACCATTAAACATATATAAATTATAAAAATATCATATTATTTTTATTTTTTAAATTATAAGCGGGTGGGAAGTGGTGGAATAGGTCAAATTGGGAACTTTTAATTTTATGACGAGACAGATTAGGAGGAGAAATATCATAATCCGTCCGTTTGGGTACGTCGGATATAATAGTAAACGTCGGATATAATAGTCCCGATCCGGTCCGTATGCCATCACCACAGCCACGGGTGTGGATTCGGCCGGCGTGACAGTATAGTTGCCTCCGGTGGAATATAATTAATGCCCAACAAAAATTGCTGAAGCTGGTTATCTCCTTCCCTTTTGGAAAATAAATAAAAAATAGTAAAAAATAAAAAAGATTCCAAGTTAGAATAAGAAATGCTAAACGGCAGCGTATTGATTATTTTAAGTTGGATAATAGCCAGACGTTTATTATCTCAAAAGAGCGCCACCAGTGACCTCCTACTCCCTTTCTGTTCCTGTTTTAGGGGATAAGATGAACTCACTAATCTCATCATCTTTCTGTACAAAGCAGCTACCAATACCATTGACAAGCACTGGATTCAGACACAGACATACTCATTTATGTTTTAACAACTTCAAAGTAAGAGCCAATGCTAATGAAGTAGATATTCACGTAGCAGAAGAACCTGAACCACAACAACAACTTCAAGAAACTACTAGAGTCTCTTCTTCTTCTCAACCTACTGCCCCTGTACTCGATATTGACAAAGACCTCAAAAAGGTTGGTCAATTTAAATGCCATTTTTTTTTTTTTCGTGTTTATATATATTGGTTTCTGTGATTAATTTTTTTTTTCTGGGTTTTGTATAAACAGGCTGTTCAAAAGACAGCAGCAACCTTTGCACCAAGAGCTTCCACTGCTACCAAAAATCCTGCAGTACCAGGAACTGCCTTATACACTGTTTTTGAGGTTCAAGGCTATATATCAATGTTGCTGGGTGGAGCTCTTTCTTTCAACCTCATTTTCCCTTCAAATGAGCCTGATATATGGAGATTGATGGGGATGTGGTCCATTTGGATGTTCAGTAAGTCTATTCTTAATCTTCTCCATTGCTTTCTGTTGACGTCAGTGTTTAAAATCTGCAGACGTAAACATGCACGAGAATCATTAAATTTCTGTACACATCTTCCTTGAAAGTTGAAACACCAGTAGTTTCTTCTGCCTCTAGTCATGAAAGTTTTGTACCCCCTCTGTTTTCCAACATGTAGTTAACTGAGCATAGCGAAAGATTCTGATGTTGATGTTCTTTTGTAGCAATTCCTTCATTACGTGCTAGAGACTGCTCCAAGAACGAGAAAGAGGCTCTCAACTATCTGTTTCTCTTGATCCCTTTGCTCAATGTTATAATCCCCTTCTTCTGGAAGTCCTTTGCCATTGTTTGGTCAGCAGATATCGCAGCCTTCTTTGCTATGTATGCATGGAAGGTATGCAAATTACTTGAAGAACATCAAGTTTGGTATTATTTGATTTTTCTCCTGTAAGTTTGATACATTCCATTTTATGTGCTCCTGCAGTTGGGATGGCTACAAAGAACAGACTAAGAACTCTCTCATCGGGTTGGTTCCTCGGTTTGAGCAAATAATTCTCGATCCTATTATCAGCAGTGCTGGTCAGATGAAACACTTGTTAATGGATAGAACTGCAAACGCATTGCACTAAGTAACATGAATACCTCCTTTCAGTAGAGACTCAGCACCAATGATGATGATATAGCATGTTTGGAGCTTCAACACTTTGGAAGTTGATACACTTGGATAGGCAATATGTACACAGTATAGGTTCAGTATACTTCCAGAGAAACAGAAAGCCCTGCAAAAATATAAGTATGCTGTATTCATGCCCTATGATTAAATGCAGAATTATCAGAAGCCAATGACAAATTTTATGTCGCTGACTCTGCATATAGCTGATTTCAGTTTCTTATTTCCTTCCGTTTCTAGATCTGCATTTATCAACTCAATAGCTTAGTTTATGTATAAAACATGCAGCATCTCCATTATGTATTCCTTGGTATCCGGGCAAATATCAAAATAACAGCAAAAATAGTACCACATGGTATAATTTAAATATGCTCACTGGGAAAAAAAAAGGAAGGTGAGGTATGACATATGAGCATAGAACAGAGCTCTGCAAACAAACTTACAACCTGATTAGTATAATAGCACCATAAAATGGAATGGAGTCGAACTTTAATGAAGTGAACTTTCAAAATGTTGGAATACCAGTTTGAAACTGAAGACCAATAAAGCAAACCCAGATCATCATTCTTGAAAAGCAAATGGTACTAATACAAAATGGTGAAACATAAGACGAGAAAAGGCAAGGAAACAAGTGGTCACATATAGACTGATGTTAAGAATTAATACCTAATTGTTTCCGTCCGACCCCTTCACATTTAATTACAAAACCTGAATACCTAGTGCCCACCAAACACAAGCATATACATTATCTTGGTCTTCTATTCCATAAAGATCAAGCTGTAAAAGAGGTCCCAATCCTGTTAATAATCAACTCTCCCACAGTGATGCAAATAAAGCATATGGGTGACATAAAATATTGAAATAAAAATGCAACTTTAGCACATGTTAAAATCAAACTACCACATCTGAGGTGAAATAGAAACACAACATTATATAATCTTAAAATCGACTACCACAGTTGAGGTTAAATTAAGTGCATAGATCCCAACAAAAAACATCCCAAACACTAAATATAACAATGCATGGCGTTCTTAGCATAGACTATTAATGATTTTAGAATCTAATCTACTTTAGTTTGTCAAAAAGACTTGCCATTGAAATCTTCCAAATTTGAACAAGCAGAAATAGTTACTAAAAAAAGAAACACACCTACTTATCCATTGATATTTTGCATTTCTTGTCTTTCTATTCAAAGATTAAACTCTGCACTTCACAATTTACTTGGAATTCTTTCTTCTTATTGTTCTCACAATATTTTCCTGCCACGAATGCACAATATTTATTTATCAAGTTCTGTTAAATAGCACTGAAAAATATTTGCAAAAAACTAATAGGCTTAGTTTTATTATGTTCGAATAGGATTGTGCTTCTAGTCAGCGCCCTTTCCCTTAAAAATCCTCCATGGATTCATGGACCAAACATTCATACTATGACTAACTAATAATCAAATGCCATGATCAACCCATAAAAGAAAATTTTTACCCCTTCAATTTTTACCTCCAAAATTTTCTCTGTCAATGAAATTAATATGGTTCAAACACTCTGCAAGGAAAAGAACCAAGGTTTTTATTTTTGAAATCAAATATAAGTAAACCAAGCTAAAGAACTGGAAATGATTGCAGGCATCATATTCTAATTCATTATACATGAACATACAAAAGAATAAATGCTCAACTGCTTTAAATTGATTCAAAGAGAATCGCTTACCTCTAAAATTACAGTTACTCTACATGAAGATTTAATTTCACAAACCCAGGATAGTTCATAGCAGATTACAGCCTAAACTGGAGTCATTATATGTTCTCATCTTCACTGTCATCCTCATAGTTGAAATCAGACTCATCACTCCTAGGTTCCATGAGCGTATTCATGTCAAATGATGGCATTTCCATCTCCTCCATGTCAATGGTGTCATAATCCATTCTTTGCTCAAACTTCTCATCAGAACAATTAAGAAGCCATGAAAGTGAACATTTCAATCCCTTCTTTGCAATCCTTTTATGTCTTGGCTTTATTGTAGACTCAAGGCCATATGTAAAGAATGCTGGAAAACTAACCAAATCATCCAAAGGTCTTTCCATCTCCATCTTGAAGTAATCAAAACTAAGTTTCATAATGTCAATATTCAAAGCAAGCACCTGAGGACATCCCACAACCGTCTCCTTCACTTGCTGTAAGGAGAACCCGCAATCCTTCAAGAAGTCCACATGCTTCAGAATAGGTATTTTACTAAGGCTAACTACCTGTGGCATCTTTTCCACAACTCTGGCAAACTCCTCAGGATCCAACTCAATAACTGAATGAAGCAAACTTTGTTGGCCAGGAAGCTTGGACTCCAGGTCAATTCCTATAATCTCAGGATATTGTGCTACCACGGATGGTAGTAAGGCTTTTCGTACATTAAACTTCAGGAGAGATTCGATATTTGGTATAACCATTTCTTGTAATCCAAATCCAAGGATGTGCGGCCACTTCTCTATTAGCCTAGCTACAGCTAGTCTTGGAATACCCAGACTTTCAAGATACGCAACAAAAGGCTTGATCACCCGACCTACTCGCATACCCAAAATCTCTGGATATCTAGTTAATATACCACCGATTTCTCTTCTTGACACCCCAATTCCAACCAAATAAGCCACCGATGTGCTCATGGTCCCTTCAAGCTTGAACCCCATAACTTCTGGGTATTTCTCAAGCACACGAGGAATATCATTTGGCTTAATATCCATCCCCTGAAGATATTTGACCACTGGAGCAAGGTCTACAACAACGCTAGCATGGAGGACCTGTGGGTATCTCCTCAAGAAATCAGTGAATGAGGATTTCCTAACACCCAGTTTGCCAAGATAATCAAGTACAGGAATCATATTCTTTTTAACACTGCAGCCAAGAACAAGTGGATAGTTGTTGATGTCTTCAATTGTAAGACCTAAATGATGTAGAAAATCCACACGTTCCCTCATAACCTCAACCGTAACGGGAAGTTCCAATCCATCAAGTTCATCAGGGACAATGCCAATACTTCGTAAGAACTCATAAACCTTGGCACGATTTGCTATTTTCTCATTCTTCATATCTAGCAGACTAGGAGTAGTATACAGGGATGAGGGACGTCCTTGCTTCTGACCCATATGAACACTTCTCATTTTGGGGACTGACGAATCTGAAGAAATCGATGTGAACGTTCTCTCAGCAATTGAACACCGAAATTTCATAATTAAGCTCATCATCCTCATCTGGTCTCTAGGAACCCCAAGAGGTAGCACAGACTTCAACTGTGATTTACCACATACAAGAATGGATAAATCAGGATGTACAAGCAAAAAACTGGGTCTTGTAATGCCAGTATAGCTTCCTATCTTCATGATACGTTTCTCAAAAAATCTGCTAAGAGATAGGGAATCCCGATTATTATGATAGTATGCAAAATGATTCTCCTAATCCCATATTTTAGTTTGCATCAGCCATCAATATCAATTCCATAACAAAACTTAAAGCAAGTTTGGGTTGAATAGATACAAGAAACACAAGCAATCGGGTATTCATGCACATGTACAAAATTAAGATCATCAAAAATTTATTCTTGAAGATACTTTTTGAGCTTTTGCATTGCCAATGACACTGAATTAAACAGCGAGATGAGTGACCAAAAAAACAACTGATAATCATCAAAAACTCACCACAGACTAACTCTGAATAAACTCTGAAAAGAAAAACAAAAAGAAGAAAGAAAACCAAGAACTCACTCCACTACATAAAGCTTTGAGCTTTAAAAACAAGCAACTCCTTTCTCTGTTATGTTTCCTCAGCTTTCTTACTACTAAAAAAACATAATTTCAAGTGCAACATTCAACAAAAAAGAGAAATAAAATAAAAACACAACACTTAAAAAAGACTACCATTGAAGGGGGTTGCTCTAGCTCACTCCAATTTCAATTGAGCAATAACAAAAAAAAAAGTATAGAAATGTACACCTTTACTCAAAAAAAAAAAAATAACAGACAAGTTAATCACTTTTAAATGATAATAAAAATGACCTGTTCGAAATGAGATGTTTCCTTCTTCGCCTTCACACTCCGCAGAGAAGGGTGAGATTTTTATTTCTTTGGCGTCAGCATCAGCAGCAACCAAAAAGTATTACTTTATTTATTTTTTTAGGCTAAACATAAAGCTAAAAGGCCCACTATCAGGGCCCAAGTCCAAACCAAACTAACAATTACTAATTAATAATGCACAGAGTGAGATAGAACATAGAAGAAGAAGAAGAAGAAACAATGGCATGGCACAGGCAAAGGCAATGGAAATGGGAGTTTTCAAGTCTTGTGATTCTTAGTTTGATGGTATTCTCTGCCAAAGCTTCTCATTGCTCAATAAAAGGTGAGTTCTACTGACACTTTTTTATTTATATATATTTGTGAAGAAAATCAATCACAAATTTAGGTTCTTTTGTTTTTTGTTCTTTTTTTCTAGTTATGGTTTTTTTTAATTTAATTAATTATCTTGTAACTAAATAAATTAGAAAGTCAAAAAAAAAGTTGGGAGAACAGAAGTATATTGCTTCTTCTGCTGGTCCACTAAAAAGCAGTGTTTTTTTTTTTCCTGACTACAGGATTTCCACTTGTAAGGAATATCAGTGAGCTTCCTCAGGATAGTTATGGAAGAGGAGGTTTGTCTCATATTACTGTTGCTGGTTCTGTCTTGCATGGCTTCAAAGAGGTATGTATGTATATAAAGTTTTAGGATGAATTTATTGTTTGGAAGTAGCCATTTGTTGAAATTTCCAATGTTTTTTTTTTTTTTAAGGTGTAGTTGATGTTAAGTTTTTTGTGGATTCATAGGTGGAGGTGTGGCTTCAAACATTTTCTCCTGGCTCGCAAACTCCGATCCACAGACACTCATGTGAAGAAGTTTTTGTTGTTCTCAAAGGGACTGGCACTCTCTTTCTCGCCTCTAGTTCACACGAGAAGTTTCCGGGACAACCACAACAATATTCTATCTTTCCCAATAGTACATTTCATATCCCTGTCAATGATGCTCACCAGGTAAACATTTTTGCTATGAAGAATTCATTATTTTAATCTGTACTATTCTTGAACTCCTCATTATTGCATTAGATCCTTTTCAATTTTAATTTTTTGAATTTCTATGCATTTCCTAGAGCAACCAAATGCAGTTAGCTGGATTATTTTCTTCAAATGTTTGATATCTGATGTCCATCTTGGAAGCCCACAAGGGCAGTTGAGAAACCCTGGCAGCTTTACTTTGCCAATTGCAAGGCAGTGATTTAGAAACCAGTTAACAGGGAGGGGTGTTACCTTTGGCCAACATTTCAGTAGCTATTTTTTTATTCAATAAAAATGATGAGAAGCGATATAATTTCTGAATTTTGGGGGCGGAAAAAACTTCATAAGCTCAAGTAGAAAAACCGTCTGCTATTGCAAATAATTATGTATCCCTATATATTTGTATTGCCATTCTGTTTTTTCTGGAATTTGTCATTTTATGGCCATGTCCTTATCCAAGTCAGTGGCTCAATGATCTCAGATTATGCCAGTCATTCTTTTTCCAAATTCTTTTTTATCCAATAAGATTGTGATTCAAATGTTTAGCCATTCTCTTTGTTTTCTCATCATATGTCAGGTCTGGAATACAAATGAACATGAGGATTTGCAAGTGCTTGTTGTAATATCTCGTCCACCAGTTAAAGT
>CANYLF010622801.1:0-11346 GCA_948193215.1 Bocquillonia castaneifolia | reverse complement strand
TCACTTGCTCAATAGATTGCTCCACCTGGATTGACCAAGACATCAGTCATTCAACAATACAAAAAGTACAAAAGAAGAGGAAATAAGCAGCATATTCTCAGAAATAGTAGAATTCTTCTAAGTACTAGGACACAAATGAATGCTAAGAGCATCCCCAATACATTCTCTATTCTTATGTCTCTTAGGCTCTCTAAAATTTAAAAGTCAAAATGTAAAATTATACTTGAATTTTTAAAATATGAAGAAGAGAGTGGATTTAACTATCTAAAAGTGTTGAGTCAAGCCCACTCTCTTCTCTTGTTGGATTTAAAGTTCCAAGAAATTTTTTATTTTTTTACAAGTGGAACAAAATTAGAAGAGAAATAAATTTTTATCATTTAATGTTCATTGGGATAGGTAAAATGAAGAGAACTCTACTAAAAAAACTACAATTTTCATATCCTATTAAATAAAAATTCTCATCATTCAAGAAAAATACTCTTTATTTTACATAATGCATTGGGCATACTCTAAGAGAGAGTGTTGGAGGCATCCAAAACTCTTTCCAGATGTTGCATGCCAAAAACAACAGTTGCATATCACAAATATTTCCCCACCATACATAGAAGACAAGTGACTTCAAAAATCTGTCAGAAACAAGTAATATTAAGAATATAAAGAGCAACCAAAATACCGAGACAGCTAAAATTCCTCAAAAAACATTCTCATTTAAATCTCTGGGTACTAAATGTTGGACATGGTTGAGGTGCTTGAAACTGTCAGAAAAGAATTGACTCATACAAGCTAAAAATTAGAGGATTTGAGGAGTAAAAATTAAAATTGATCAACCCGGTGTATGAACATCAGACAAAGTATCATTATGAAAAAAATCAATTGATGAAAATAAACGGACACTGTAGTTCCTTGTGATGGAAACATATGTAATCCATCAGCAAAACAAGAAAACAGCCTGACTAAGTGAAGGTTCAAAAATTAGATCATAAGTGCCATCTGGTGAAGACGGATCATGTTGACATAGATAATATAATCATTGCAATGGAATTTGTAGTAAAGCAACCTTGTTATTCTCTGTAGCAAGCTCAGACTTCAATCTTGCAACTTCATCAAACCTAGCTTTGGCGCAGTCCAGCTTGACCATTAGGTCCTTCCTTGCGTCATGCCTCTGTTATTCCAAGGATCAGTTAGAAAATTGCGGCTCCTTTTATTATTTTCATTGATGTAGGGATTTTGTTTACCAGATTGTCCATTATGAGACAGCTATCAATGGTAGACCTTCCTGCAAGATAATACCAATATGAGATGAAAGTGGCAAAAATTCCACTTTGAGAAAATTATGACATTAGAGACTAAGCTTAGGATATAAGAGATGCAGTGAGATTTAGGGATATCATGTTAGACAAGTATAGATTAGAATGAGGAGTTTGTAGACTAGACAATTTGCTTCCAACAGTTTTCCGCTCTGCCCTCTCATATCGTTGCTGAAAAATGCAGAAAGGTCCTTACATCAAATGCAAAGCCTTCGGGACAAAGCCAAGTCACATATGGAATTGGAGATTTGTATATAATATTTGAAGAAAGAGTATAAGTGATGGTAAATATGATATATATCAGATATTTATCTATGAACTCTCTTAAAGCTTAAAATCTATTCTCATAATGTTAATGAGATCTCCTTGTGACCCGTCAAACTAATATTTTTGCTACTATCAAACCTCCGGAATTGATCAACCATGAAGACTCTTGATAAGTTTCTAAAAGACCTAATGACCCGAGGAAAACTAAAATTCTCCAGCTAGTATCAGTTTTAGCTAAAACATTGAATTAAACTAGAGAACCTTAGTGTCAATAATAGCCGTCGCTTAATTAACCATTAGTCTTAAAGCAATGTGTCTGGAATTTTAATATTAATTACTTATATACAACTTAACACAACAATGCCATCTACTATTTCTGTGGCATAACGACCTACAAAATATTAATTAGGAATCTTTTGCTTTTGCTTTTTCTACTCTGTAACTGCACAATATCAAAAATGAAAGAAAAGGTAAGAAATTCCCTACTTGGTCTCAAAGACTCAAACCATCAACTTTTGGCTTTGTATTTGTACATCTATGGAATAATCTATTAAGATGGAATAATTTATTAAGAAAATTCAAATTCTGAAGTTGAGAATACCAGAAACAACTCAATGAAGGCCTAAAAATCAATAGCATTGAAAGTTTTATCTAGACTGTCGTGATTGCTTAAGCTTTTGTTCTTTCAAGGTAATTAGTCTATTTAAGATATTGATGAAGTAACACAACTCACAGGAAGCAACTTGCACTATTTTCTCAATTTTGGTTCTACATGCAATAAATCTATATCACTAATTCTGATGCCTTCAATAATTTTTTGTAATGCGTATTCAGAAGAAAAATCATTCCTCCCTACAAAATCCAGAAACCTTATGAATGTATCTGAGAAAAAAGAAATCAAATTGAGTCGATGCTTCTTTCCCAGACCTACATGCAGTAGAGAAGTGGCAGTGAATGGTGATTCATTTATGGGAACCAGGTTCAATGCATCCTGCTCTTCATAACAATATTAAAACTGAAGTGCATTTTTTTAAAAATTTATCCTTCTTTGTGAAGAGCCATACCTCCAGTTGCCACAGCTTGTTCATCAGAATTTACTTTGATCTGCAAGAAAATACCTGAAACTCTTAAAGATAACGTGAAAATCACTGCTAAGAACATCCAAAGAAACAAAAAGCCATATTTTGAAATTTGACAAGAAAAATCACTTCTATGTAGTCCAACCATGACCATAGTTGCAGACTTGCAGTGATATACAACACTATCATAAGAGAAGTAGGAAGGGACGTGAGAGACCAGCATATCTTCAAGCCAGCAAAATATCTTTTCAGCAAATAAAAGGAATTACTTCTACCCTGGTATAACATAACAGTAATTTTTCTTTCTTTTTTCTGGTCGAGCATTCATGGAACTATATGAATTTACAACAAGAAACTTGCATACAAGTAGGCATAGGTACACAAACCTATTGGCTGAAACATAGCTATAATTAGCTGAAGGCTTTATCCTAAACTGAGCTTTGGGAAATGGTTGTCTAGCCGCCACAAAGATTAAGATATTTCCAAGAATGAGAGAAGTTCAGAAACTTGTACAGAATGCAACCATATAATTTTAGTTGAACACATCAAGTCCACTCTAGCTAACAGTCTATCTAAGAAATATAAGTGCATTAGAAGCATTAAAAGGAGTGAGAGCACAGAAAGGATGATAAGAGTAAGGTAGAGAAGAATTACTTGTATCGCCTACTCTAAAAATACACCAACATAAAAATATCTCCAATTTCTAACTTTTTTTCTGTTTGAATTTCATCAGGTGACATTAACACACCGATTCAAAATTATAGCTGATATGAAAATTTTAAAACACAATTATTCAGTTAGTCTAGAAGAATATGTGTTCTAGTTTGTTCCAATAAATATACAGGGTTTTTGAGGCGCTTGTAGTAGTAGATTACCTGTTGTTCTCACAGGCTCATTTAACTCTGCAGATGATTTTTCTATTTCATCTAAGATGCATGTTTTATAATTTTCAAGATATATGATACGATATGCAAAGGTCAGAGATTCTTTACAAGTAATGTCTTGCATACACAGATTATGCTCCCTTTATGCATTTTGTTATATTTACTTTATATGGAAAATAGAAAATCTGATTTAGGAGAAAAGTACCAACCGCATGCTCTGGCAAGCCTAAGCTAGTTCTGTGAGAATTAACCCAGTCCTGACCAAAGAAAAAGGTAGGACATAGCTACAGCTCAAAATAGTATGATATGGAAATCTAAATTTACACAAAAGTACCATTGAAATCAAACCTGTTGCTGCTGAAGTTTGGAATTAAGTTCATCTGCAACCCTGGCATAGTATGTACTGCCGTGGTGAACATATCAAAATTCAATTAGTATTATCACATACAAGAATACACTTTGACTGTTACCGTTTGTGTTTTCAATACCTCTTCATTGCAAGTCTGGCAGTTAAACTGGCTCTTTCTTGTTGAATAAGCTCCAGTGACTGCATGTTAACAAATTTAGGTGCTAAATTCAGAATAAAGAACACGCATATCGAGTTTTTTTTTCCTTGGAAAGTAAAGGTTTGACAAACTTATCACTTCTTCACAAACTAGACAGTGCTCGTGCAACATGATATTTCTACCAACATAATAACCTATTTCTATGCACTCAAGTACTTTGGTGCCCAAACCTAGGCATACAAAGATGCTACATTGTTAACAGCACTGGCTACACCCTCATTACAAAACAATGTTCCAACACCATTTTAAAGAACATTTGAGTTACAGTACTAGTGTTTTACCTGTTTCTTAATAAATCAAGAATTAACCAACTTGTTCTTTTCCTTGACCAAAAGGAGAACTATAATGTTCAAGATATCCTATCACTGTGGGACTTATCCGTACCTCCAAATTCCTATAATCTATAACAAATTTTAAATCTCAAGCACCCCACACTTTCATATAGAATTGACGCAGTTTTGAGCTTTAACAGCCCCCAGTATACCCCTCTTTACTTAATCAGAAACTAGATAATGTTACTCTAGTGAAAATACAGTCAATTCAATGCTATAGACTAGCTGATTGAGCTTCTTCTTCTTACTACACATGTACTTTTACCATCTTTATCTCAGATTATAGTTAGCTACTCTACTCTCACAATACCTGGGAAAGAGTGGATGAATCAGACTCCAGAGAAGCAATCTTTTTCTGTTTTATCAATATCTGGGAGCACATTTCCCCTTTCGCCTGTAACATATTCTCTGTATCCTCTTTAACTTTCTTTATTTCAGATTTCGCTGCAAAAGTAATAAAATGGTTGATACAACATCAGCACATAGAAGTCAAGATGAGATTAATAAGTTCAATCAAATTATCATTTCTTATAGCTGTGTGCAGTAATAAAGCCATTTCAATATAACAAAATAACAAATAAATTTTATAAAAAAAAAGGGAAAAAACTTCTTATTTCTGATTTAATTAAATTCAAAACCCTAACTCAACACATATATATGGGATAATAATTAATACAAAATAAAAGAAGGAATCAAACCAGAGTTTAAATCAGTTTCTAAAGTTTGAATAGTAGCGATCTGCGTGTGCTCTTCCACTGATACTTTAACTGCTTGATCTTCAAAATCTAAAATTACGATTAAATTGAATTGATTTAATTCAATTTCAATCTTACGATATACGTAAAAATTAAATACACATTTTGATGCTTCATAGAAAAAAAAAAATACAGTTTATAATAATACCGTTCATTTGAGAGCGAAGTGTCTTCATGTACTGCAAGTATTCCTCCATTTTTTCGTCTTCTCTAAAACCCTAATTGCTTCACTTTATGCTGTGAGAGAGTAAAAACTAATCAAAACTGCGTGAGTGATTCAAATGTCATTAAGCGAAGTTCTAAGGGAAATTGATGATGTTTTCTCGAGAAATATATAAAAAGAGAAATTTTGGAGGGAAATGGAATGTGTTAGAGAGAAACTTTTGGGCCACGGATTTTAGCCCGATATCAATATATTGTTGCTCTTCGTTTTGTGCTTTTTATATACGTTTCACATAAATAGACGTTAATTATTTCTTTTCACACGGTTAAAAAATTAAGTTTAAGAAATCTATTTCTTAATTTTAATAAAATCTAATACAAATTGATAAGTTTATCTTTTATGAAAATACTTCCTCCTTTCCACAATAACTGCCATTTAAGAGTCTTTTTTTTGTCTCAAATTATCTATCGTTTACAAAAGCCAATGAACTATTAATGATGCTTTTTCCAAGTTTACCCTTATCAACACTATAAATTACAACTGTTATAAGTAATTAATGAAGAGTAAGGTAAGGGGTAGCTTAGTCAATAAGAATATATTTACCCAAAATTTAGATGATTTAATGATTATCCTTAATATGTATGCACAAACCTTAAACGATAGATATTTTGGAACGGAGGGAGTAATAATTATAGTATTAATTAATTTAATATGCTTTTGAAATATATAAATCATTAAGGATAATTTTGGAAAAAAATCAATTAATGTGCTCTTAATTTTATAAGTGGACACTTATTACGTGACAAATTAAAAAAGAATAATGAATTCTTTCATGTAACGGAAGTAGTATATAATTTGTTAAGTGCAAGTCTCAAACTTGAGAACTTCACCTTTATACACATAGACAGTACTGCCAATCCATCCAAGGTGGATTTGTTTGTGGGCTGTTAACTTAACAATATTCATACTGTACAATAAAATCTCCATAAGGAATCATGAAATTTTATTAATCTATTGAGATATTAATTTATTTATAAATTAATAAATTCATTAATTTAGAGAGTGTATATTAATTAAGGTGTATTCTTTGATTACTGTTATACTTTATTACAAAAAAACTAAAAATTACGAAAAAATTGAAATCTTTTTATACTTTCATAATTAATGTAAATTTTTCATAAATTCAAAAACTTTACTTTTATGAAAAACATATATTAAATTACGAAAAATGATATTTTTCATAAAAATGATTTATTTCTTAATTACGAAAAATCAAATAAAATAAGAAAAATATAAAGAGATTTCACATTTTTTTGTTATTTTTCATGTTTTTCATAACAAAGTAGGGTTATTTGTTTTGAAACAATGTAACGTAGAAAACGCCATTAAATTAATTAAAATATTGAATATTTTTTAATTAAAGTTTTATTATATATTTTTAATTAATTAATATAATATAGGTACTTGTTATTAATCTCAAATTACTATCACCTATTTTTTAATTAATTTGATTGAAGTATTTGTTGTTAATCCTAGAGTACTACTAATCTTTTAGAGATTCAAACTTCAAAAATATAATACATCTATATTTTTTTGAACTATCAATGACTATTATATATCAAAAGAATTTACAAAATTAGTTTATTAATGTTAAATTTAGAAAAAGATATTACCTACATATAATATATATTTATCTTTTATAAATTTTTATTTTATAAAAAATATTATATTATTAATTTATTGAATATTAATTTAGTTGCTTAGTTTTTATTTAGTTGATTTACCGAGTATTGATTTATAAATTTTAGTATTATAGGAATTTTCCGTGTGCCATATGTATTGATTATTTAAAAAAAAAATTCTTTGTATATACGCATGGGACAGAAGAGTACCATTACCAAATTTGTTTACACTATGTTTGGATAGTCCTAGATTTAGATTTGGATTTGGATTTGATCCAAATCCATTATTTGGCAGATCATGTTATTTAGATTTGGATTTGATCCAAATCCCAGCCCATTAAAAACCCACGACACTTGTTGGATTTTAAATTCTAACTAAAGCCCTGTTATTTCAAATCCAAATCCTTAGCCAAAGCTGAAAAAATTACAAACCTAGAACTAAAAAGAAATGAAAGCTTATCAAAATACCCTAGATCCATGTTTCTCTGATCATCATCATCGCTTATTTGATATTTGCCGTCGTTTTTCCGGTCATCACCATCATCGCTTCTCTAATTATCTTCTTCTTTAAAAATGAAAACTGATCTCTCTCCTCTCCATACGTATCTTCTGTTGCTTCAACCATCTATAGTTCTTCTCAATGGTCATTGTCGCTTCTCCGATCTTCACTGACGTTGCTTCTCTAACCGTCCACTCCTCTAAACAGGTAATTGTTGATATTAGGTGCTTTTTTATTCTTTTTTCAGTTCTTGTTTGCCAACTGTTTGTTAAAATGTCTCTGTGACTTCTAATCTTTTTATCAAAAAAGAGTGTTGGGTTTCAGTTTCTTCGTATGATGCTTAGTTGCTTAGGTTGTTCAATTTGAATCACAAATCTCTTGTCACTGCAAAGAGGGAAATGATAGAAGTTTCTAGAATTCATTTTGTCTTGGACCTAATTACTATTGTAGAAAA
The DNA here is from genome assembly GCA_948193215.1 of Bocquillonia castaneifolia. Taxonomy (NCBI): domain Eukaryota; kingdom Viridiplantae; phylum Streptophyta; class Magnoliopsida; order Malpighiales; family Euphorbiaceae; genus Bocquillonia; species Bocquillonia castaneifolia. Next base: position 3,358 of record CANYLF010622801.1, on the reverse strand, counting down.
AGTTCATTACCTATATCTAGGTGTATGTTTGATCTGTTTAGAATTTTCATTTACATTTCATGTCAATGCAAAGCTATACGTTTACCTTGTTTCATTAGTTTCTTTTTTCTAGTAGGAGGGTTTACGTAAATATGGTGGCTTTATGTTATTTATGGACTAGCACTTTAGTATATATAATTTTAAGATGAGGGAGTGGGCAGTATCAGTCATATTCCAGATAAATGGCTTTCTGAATGTACCGTTCTAGGGTTGGTGTTTCATTAAATCAAAGAAATTGAAAGATTTGAAGCTATTGGTGCTTTCAATTTTCTGTCTAGTTTCTGATGTTCCGTTTGAGGTTAGTATTCTCTTTGTTTATCAAATTGAACTAGTTGCAGGTTTTAAATTTAACTGAACTTGAACTCAATTGATGGATATTCGAGTTGGATTATCTGGCTCATTATATTCTATGGATGGATCTTCTCAGGCCATGCATCAACTACGTAGTCTTTTTTTCATTGGTATTTGCTATGCTTACAGAGCGTCCTAAATTGTACTCTCTTTTTTGCACCTCTTTTTACAATTACGTGCAACTGTTCTTTTCTCTATTATCCTTTTTCAATGTCTTTTATATTCTAGAAGTTATTTTGCGGCGTTCCTTATCATTGTATGTAGTTTGCCATTCATGATATTTACTGCCATTCTGAAGGTGGTATGGCCTGTTGTTTTAAGCCTACTATAGGAGTTAGTAAATTGCACACTCTGGTCTGTGGTTTTGGGTATGAAATACTTTTAACAAGAAATATTTTTATTGTGTTTCACTAATTTATCTGGAATTTCCCTGCCTTTAGGCATCAAATGTGAGGTTTTGTAGGCATATATTATTTGCAATTTCCTTTGTTTTTCCTATCTAGTATCTTTTAAGATTATGCCTATTGAAAATCTATTTGCTGGAATTCTATCTTTGTTTGCCATAATCAAAGCTTTTTCTTGTTCATTTCTTGCTTGCAATAAAGGAGGTTTGATGGATGGCTTCTTTTTTGCAATTTCTTTGTATTGCTGGCTTGGTGCTTTTCCAGAAGTTTTGTATGAAATCTAGAACTAGGAACTTCGCGAAGTAATTCTTTTGGTCAAACACTCAACTGCATACAGATGTAGTTTGATGAATGTGACACCCTCCATATCCAATATTTTCTTTATTTCACAATATAATATATATTAATACGTCAAACCCTGGCATATAATTTATATTACAATAACAAAAATATACTTCCACATTGAAATTTTTTTAACATAATTTTAGTTCCTTCAGTGCCACACTTAAATTAACACACTATAAAATATTTTCAACATAATAACATACTTGAATGCTCCACTGACCCACTTGCAAATACCTATTGATGTAGAAGTTGATGCAGAACAGTCACCAAAACAGACAGTAATTATTCTACCAAGCTTGAAAAATAAATGCAAAGAAATGAGCTTGGTACTCAATAAGTAAATAACTAACTCAACTATTAACACATATTTATTCCAAGTTCTTAGCAATTAAATAATTTATTATAATTTATACATATCATAATTTCCTACTCATTAAATAATTTACTACTAGTATATTTACCTATAGCATATTAAATTATACATCAACCTTAATAACATATTCACTTATAACGCATTGTAACACTAATCATAATCAATTTTAATAAATATATATGTCTCTGTCTCAATATCTTCCTATCCTTTATTCTTTCATTTATTATTCATATATATAAACACAAACATTTTTTTATAATTATTCAATTCCATCCATTTCACAAGTCTCACAATCTTTTCGTCCAAAAGTATTTCTCAAGCATAGAAATATCTTTTTCCTAGCAACAATCTCATAACATCAAAACACATCATAAGTAACATTACAACAACAAAATTTCTCCATATTTATCTCACAATTCAAAGGCATACCATAATCAACTAATCAAACAAAAATCATCAATATCGCATAAATGATCCACTTATAAGAAAGGTGACTTATCCTCACAATTGCCTCACCATTTCCTTTTTAATTCTCACATTTCATTTCATATATTATGGTGGCCACCTAGTGGAACTATCCAGCCATCTCAATCCCACTAGCTCACAATCATCAGGGGTAGCTATCCACCCGGCTCAGCTTTCCCCTGTCACTTATTTTCTTTCAGTGAAGCTATCCACTCGGCTCAGCTTCACTATCACACGTAATTCACACAAAGTCACCTTTCAAATAAGCATCTCATTCATATGAGGCACAATACAATCATAAATTCACACAACACCATTACAGCTCACATCGTCAAAATACAACACTGTCTCAATTTCACATTAAAATATTCAAACAATATTAGCATAATTTATAACTAATAAAACATATTCACATATTAGCTTATAAATAATAAAACAATATTAGCACTTCTTCCATGCCTTGTTTCTTTGAATGAGCATTCTTGGTAGGCTTTGGTGGCTTAATCACCCAAATCAACTTCATAATTTGTTCAAGCACCTTGTCTTTGATCTCTTTCTTTACTTTCTTCTTTTTTTTATTCTTTGGCACATCCTTTGGGTCTTTAGGAGGTGGTTTTGGTGGACATGGCTTTGTGGTTAGCAAGGGTACCTCTTCAAGCTTGTTTGGAGCCTTGTTGATGGAAGCTTCATCCATGCCTACCACATCGTTCATTTGAACCTTTGGAGGTTGCTTGAGGTGAACATCTACAACATCCACTTGACAAACCACATTGAGCCCTGGTGGTTTTTCATTTATGTTCAGTTCGAACTCCTCTTTATCATCACCAATCTTGAAAGTGATCATTCCAAGCTTGACATCAATTATGGCTCCGGAGGTGGCTAGAAAAGGTCTCCCCAAAATGATAGGAATTTATTTGTCCTCCTCCATATCCAAGACTACAAAGTCAACCGGTACAAAGAACTTGCTAACTTTGATAGGCACATTTTCAAGAATCCCCAAAGGATAAGTAATTGACCTATCCATCAATTATAATGAAATAGAGGTTGGCTTCAAGTCACCCATGGCCAATTTTTGACAAACCAATAAAGGCATCAAACTCACACTAGCTCCAAGATCACAAAAAGCTTCATCAAAGGTAGTTGTACCAATAGTGCAATGAATAGAAAAGCTACCCGAATTTTTAAGCTTTGGAGGAAGCTTGTTTTGAATGATGGCACTACACTCCTTGGTCAAAGCCATGGTTTCTACATCTTCAAGCTTTCTCCTTTGGCTCATAATTTCCTTTAGAAACTTGGAGTAGATAGGCATTTGTGGGAGTGCCTCTAGAAGAGGAATGTTGATGTGGAGCTTCTTGAAGACTTCAATGAATTTCCAAAATTG
>CANYLF010622358.1:0-33269 GCA_948193215.1 Bocquillonia castaneifolia | reverse complement strand
AGTTCTGAAATTTTCTTATATATGATAAAAGATTGGAAAAATTGTTAGGATATTCAAAGCAACACCATGAGGTGTCAAGCTATACATTAACAAAGAACTCCATTAGAAATTACAGAATCCAAACTTGCACCGAATTTTCATAGTACACAACGAAAAAAAAGAACAAGTAAAAAGAAGGGAAATGAAAGAGTTTTTCTCCTCTTCAGGCACTAAAATAGTCAACAAGCATTGATATTGAAGCATCAGAATATGCCAAATTAGTTGATTTGAGATGCACAGATTTGATCAAAGTAGCCAATGGCTCAGTCATAGCAAGAAGAGTACCTCCCTCTGCTTGAACCTCTTTGCTAGAGGACTCAGGAGGACTATTAGTAGTAGTGTTCGAGCCACTTGACCAAAGGGTCTGACCCTTTTCACGTAGCTTAGCAAACTCGCTAGTCCAGATATCAACAAGTCCAGACATCTTTCTCAGAATATTTAATAACCTAAAAATATCTTTGAAGTTTGAAAGTGAGAACAAAAGGAAAAAGCAGTTTGAGATTTTTTGATGGTTGAGATATTTTGGAGATGTCAAGAGCTTTTATATAACGAAGGTTTGGTGGTTTTGTGGTAACTGGTAAACAAAACAAGGGCGCACTTGTTTAATGTATTTTTCTATGGGTCAAAGTTTTGTCCCCACCTGGAATTTGAGATACCGCAGCTAGTCAAGAGGTTATCTATAATTACAGGTTTTGAGCATGTGAGAATTAAAGGTCATGGTATTCGGGAAAATTTTATTTTCTTATCAGAAAAAAAAAAAAAATTCTTGCATGCATTTTGAAGTTTCTAATCCATCCTTTTCTTTTTCAGAAAATTAGTTTAGTCTTCTAGAAGAGGGACTATTAGGGAAATTTGGTTTATAGTTCAAACAAAAATTGCCAACTCTATTTTCTAAAGTCGAGTATTTGACAGATACTAAAATAATGCAAGCCGTAATAATAGCTTTGTATTGGTATTTGGTAGATGTTGCTCAAAATTTACCATAGAAACAAAGACAAATCAGAAAAGAAAACATAAAATAGCAATCTGGATTAGTTCACAATGCAACAAGGCTGAATTGCCCGGCAACATCAGAAGTTCTCATCATTTCCGGTAGATGATTTAAGTTCCAACATACGACTCAAACCGATCCTACTTACTATAATACTAGCATCCATTAGCAAACCCCAGGGAACTAGGGATGTTCACGATGTCGATTGGCTGGGTTTGAAGAGAGCATCACTTTAGCACCGACCATTAACAATCTGTGGCAATGTGTAGGAGAATGAATGAAAACTGAAATTCCTCTTGAATACATGCGATTCTGCATAGTTGGGCATCAATGAAATAGGTTTGAACTGGCGCATGGAAAGCCCTCGTGGAAGCAGACAATGAGACTGCCCCATCTTGACCGAGCTGCTGCTAGGATGGAGCTCTGAGAATATCGGTGAAAAAAGTCCATTTTGAAGCCCAGGAAATTGCCCGTCTACATTGTAATATCAAGCACATCCCATGCTGGCTTAGAGTGCGCTCTTTGCCTCAGAATTGGAGATTCCTTATAAGGGAAGGCATTGGTGAAAAGAAGCATGCTAGGACCTCACGTCTCGAAGTTCCTCATGATTGATTGTTCCAAGTTTCTTCCACTAAATGTGACAGTTTGTCATACAGGGAAAACAGAGATCCTGACGTATGGGGCTTTCTCAGGCTATAGGTCCAGCAGCTTGATTGTCCACTGAGGAGAGGAAAATCTTCCAGAATAGAGTCTAGCCACCATTTTCTTGAGAAATGACGACACAGCAGCATGTTTAGACTCTTGCGTAGAAATTCAAGATGACTGTTTCAGCACATATTTTTCACCAGGTCATATCCATGGTGTCCAACCTTCATACATGTTGCAAAGATTATCTATGCTCATTGCTTGCTTGATCAGATAATCTACTTGCTCTTTAACGCTAATCTCTCTGATACACATGAAAATTGTTACGTTAGCGGGAATAGTTATGGAATCGACAAAAGAGGTATATAAAGTTCTCCTGGAAAAAATATTTCAGAATCAAGTAAATACCTGTTATCAGAAATATCCCGGCCATCTATTTTCATCTCAACTTGCCTTAATACTGACATTGCATAAGCATTTTTTCCTACAGAAAACCAAATAAAACATAAGTTCACAACTTGGATCTCATGAAATTTCCAATATGTTGCATTAAAAACAAGAGCAAGCTAAATAGCACCAATTTATGCACCCATCAATTAAGACTCTGAAGACTATGGACATGGTTGAAAGTGAAAGCTTTACTAGTAAGCTTAAACTGCGAGGAACTAAGCCAAGCAAGACAAATCTAGAAACATAAATCTACATACCTTTTTCTAAGTTGTTTCCAAGCATAATTAACTCCTGATTTGGGATCTATACTATAGTTGAGCAGGGAAGGCAAGGGAAAACCAGCCTGTAGGGCAATTCAATCCCCACCCAACATAATATTGCAGCCTAATTAGATTCATCATTCTAGGAACTCTCAAAAAAGATTCATCAATTTAGAGAAGAAGTCAAACTCATAATTACTCCCCAGACATTTCCAACTAGGTGTTATTTTGAACACTAATTTCACATCAGTAGTGACAGACACATGAGAACAGAGATTTTATCTGTCTCTTAAGTGTATTCTTTAACCACTGAAGGCATGAGGCATGGAGAAATTAGAAGTTTTCAACTAAAGCCGTGCGAAAGATCCCATACATTGATCTCAGGATCCAAGAAAGTATTTTGACCGCCTTCAGATTGAGAGAGAATTTAAAAGGACTAAATAAATAATTCCGGTAAATTTGACATTACCTCTGGCAGCTCGGTTGCCAGTGTGTGAATTAGGATGAGGAGCTTCACAATTTTCATCTTCAATCTTGGCTTTACTTATTGAAGATATGTTGGCCTCGTTATCATCAATTTTCAGTTCTGAGTTGTCCTCATTCAAAGGCTGTGAAGACACAGAATGGCCAATTATAGCCTCACCACTTGGTGATGCCATAGATTTCGGTTGTTCATGTAACTCGCTCACTGCTGTAACTGAACTATTATCACTGTTTTTCACCTCCTCACTTCTGCATGCTGATAGATCAGATTGTGAGATTTGCTGGCTATGGTTTTGAGAAGGAGCAGAATTTAGATAATCTGTCACAACCCTGCTATTAGAACCACGTGCAAATTGTTCAATTACTTCTGCAGGATCATTGAAGCTATCTGGAAGACTTGTTTCAGCTGAAGTAATTCCAGATTCTGAACTGGCACTGCATATGCTATCTGGCGGAGAAATCCATGCTTTATCTTGCAAAGAGAGGAGTTCAGTATCACCAAAGAAATCATTAGTGCTCCCACTGTCGGATCTGGAGAGGCTGTCTCTTTCCTTGTCATCACAATCATTCTGACCACCATCAAGATCTGGTCTAGACAAATTAATTCCTTGTGATTTTACATCCTGGCTTCCAGCTAGTCCTTCAAGAGCCTGCCAAAAATAAAATTAAATGAAAATTTTAGAAAGATGATATTTAGTTGTATGGCCATTGTCAAGTGATGGAAAGGCTTTCATTTCTTTTTATAAAAATAAAGATCCTTTACCTTATGGAGATTGCCGGCGTGAAGACTTGAAGTTCGAGCAAGCCTCATCAGTATCAGATATAGTCCCTCCACAGATACTGTAAGTGATGGTACCAGGGGCTTAAAAGTATGGATAGCCTCCTTAATTCTCAAACTATATGACTGGTATATGGCTTGTCCATGAATTGAAGATACTTCCATCTCTGTCTCCTTTTCCCTGGTCATTGCATCAGTCATGGCATTCACATCCTTTGACAATACTGATTCAAGTGGAAGAAGAATTGCACTCGCCTGCCAAAACAGAAACAATCAATTTATACAATTCTTACTAGACCTAGATTAGCAGATGATTTTAAGAACAGAATCCTTGTCTTGTGATATTAAAAAGTGAGAAACCATAAATACAGACAGATCTTAATATAAAAAAACACAATCAAGAGTGATAGGAAAAGGTCTGGGAACATGAAAAACCTTTGAAAGATCCTCCATAAGAGAATGATGTACTGCAGCAGCCTCCTTTCCCAAGGTATGAACATCATGCAGATCTTCAGTTATTGCCAGAACCTAAAAAGAAGTGCAACATAATTAAGCAAACGAGTAGGTTAAACAAAAGAGGCTATGAGGAAGACCACAAAACAAGGAAAGAGACAAATAAATCATTGACAAGAAGGCACATGTAGCAAATGATTGCTGGTTGTATTAGGTAATCAACACCCACTTCCTACATTTACTACAATTAACAGAAGAAACTTGTCAACCCTCAGCCCTCGAGATCGGTCAGTATCTTAGGTGATCCACATGGTTTAGAAAGTTAATCTCTTGATAGTAGTAGTAATTCAACAAAGCAATTATATAGAAGTCAAATATACCACTTTCTGAAGTGGAATTGGTGTTTTACAAAGTTCCGTTCTTTCTTTTTTTTGATAAATGTAAATTTTATTAAAAAATGAACTAGGGATCGCTTATTATGGGGACACAACTAAAACCCAGCCAGCAGGCTTCCCCAAAACACCCAACCTAGACGTCCCCATAAAAAGTAAGAAACCTGGGAATCTGCTTGTGAAAATTGAATATGAAGTGGTAAGAGCACCACAAAATCTTTGATTTTAAGCACCTCCTGAATGATGTACAACAAAGAGAGAATTGTGAAAGAGAATTGATGCAGATTGCCACTCTTCTTCAATTAGGAAAAGAAAGAGTTAAATAATATCATATTGCTAACATTATACACCATGATGGTGTTCCTATGCCCATTCGCCCACTCACCCCACCCTTCCTCTTCCTCTTAAAAAGCCAACAGAAGAAAAAAAAAAATCATTGAGGTTATTCATGCAGTATGCTTAGTATAAGACTGAATTTTCATGTAGCAGGCTTACCTATGGAAACTAAGTCATAAACTAATGTTGATTCTATTTGCATTTTCACTTCATTGTCTACAAACGTTCAAAATCAAAGCACAAATGTAGATGATTTCCAATTCATGTCATTTTAATTCTCAATGTCTTCATTTGTGCACTTGTTTTTTCTGGTCCAAACAAAGTATTCAATGATTCTATCACAATGCTTCAAACCAGTTAATTAATGCTGTTCCAATACTTTTCCTATTTTCTCATTGGCATAAAACTTATTACAATTCCTATTGGCATAAAACTTATTACAATTCCTATTTTCTCATTGCCATAAAACTTATTACAAAGACTGTTTGGACATTCTGTTTCAGGTGAAAGATGTTAAGACTTCCTTCTACCTTTCATGAATGATCAAGTACTATCAGGACAATTTTATTGATCAAACAAAACATTTGTATTGATCCCACAACTTCGTAAGATTACCTCTCAAAATTAGCTTTGAAATCAATTGATTCTACAGAAATAGCATTCACTTGTCAGCTAGTTCATTAATAGACACGTGTGCTAAGATAAATGGAACGGAGAATAACTTGAGCATCTCACTACAGGAAAAGGGTATCAGAAAACCACATAATTAACTTCCAGTTTTGCACCTACTCAAACATTCTTATCCCCCAACAAACAGGGAAAAAGGAAAGGAAACGCATCCAAACATCTACTGGGTAACATATCACAACAGGTGGAGAACCGTGTGCCAAAAATTAAGTTGCAGACAGCCAAAGATAAGGCAGTGCTGGGATTCATATCCAAAAACTTTCAAGCAAATCGAAGTCAATTTCACACAACATGAATAGCAAGAATAATGTGAAGAACACAAAAAATGAAATAAAAAGAGTAAGCTTTCTCATTTATTAGAACTTCATGAAAAATCTTCCAACCCAGCATGTGTGGACACAAAAGGATCTCAAAGATGTTATGTGCTATAAGGTCCAAATGATGGCATCAAATGCATCAATACTCTAATTTGGAGATCAGAGCTTGTAGCCCAAGATGGGGCCAATAATATGTTTAACAATGGCCAAGAAAAGAGCATAAGAAATTGAATCATGCTGATAATGCGTCAGTCATATAGACGAATAAAAGAGTTGGTGCACATATTGTTTGGGGCAATACCTCATCAAGCATGGTACCAGATTCAGATGTCAGAGAAGTCTGGCCCCTTGACACACGAGCAAAAGAAGATAGAGCAACACTAGCTTCATATGCACAGTCCCTCATTGCAAGGACAGTGCTCTGTAGCTCACCTGAAAAACAAAAAGGACCATCATGTTCAATTGACTTTATCCACAAATAATTTTGCTCAACTTGGAGCAAAAAGTAGATAACTAGAACGGATTGGCCCACAATTGCATCTCAGATCCGTTGTTTTTTGATGTCATATTTCCATTTTCAACCTTAAGCTCTTTATTAGATTTTGATTCTTAATTTCTTATTATTTATTCCAATTGTTGGAATGTGCTTTTGTGCACCCACTGACAAGTTTGAGCTTTGACATACTATCATAGCCTCCCTAACCTAAAGGTTTATAATTTTAATCATAGGTGATCCAATTTTACTGATTAAATTACAGAACAAGGTAGCAATTAGAGTGTGCTTGCCATGCTGAAAGTCCAGAAGACTTTTTGCAGGTTTAAGATGTAGAACATATTCACAGGCTCTCAAGCTTGAGCTCTTAGGTTATGAGGTTCTGACACTTCTTTTCTTTTTTCTTTATTTCTTCCAGTAATTGTTTCCAAGCTATATCACATTCTCCTGGACTAACATGACTGTTGATGGTTTGCTCATAGGTACTAGCCAACATGATACGTGCAAATTCATATACAGGATAGATGTTTATCAATTATCAGAATAAACAAAACAACATTAACCTGAAGCTGACTTCGCCTTAAGAGATGCAATGTGCAGTTCATTAGTAGCCGAATACAAGCCACTTGATGCAGCTTCCATACTGCTTTGTGCAAGCTTCCATTCTTGCTCAGTGCCTATGACAAAAATATAATAAATAATTAATAAATAAAATTAACCAATGCCAGTCAAAATCATTTGGAAAAATGGGGGAGACTCACGTGTGAAAGAATGGTAAGTAACCTCCAATTTTGTTAATGCATTCAGGTAAGATTGCTGCCAAGTCCTACCATCAGCACCGGTCCTGAAAGGATAAATGTCTCCTGGGATCTGAAAAACACCATCTCTTGATGCTTCAAACTCTAATATTGACATGCAAATTTTAACAATATCTGATGCCTTTCCTCTGGCTTCCCGAAGCGATTTCCTTCGCCTCATCAGGTGGTCATGAAACTCAGGAGGAATCCCTGAAGTTTTGTTCAGCATATTCCCAGTAATGCTGGAATTAGGACCACCGCAAGCCCAACCCATTGCTCTCTCAAGTTGCCCTTCCGCTGCAACAGAATTTCGCTCACAAGCTTGCAGGCCATCCATTGACCTAGCCATTTTTGTAACAGCAGATTGCATACCTTCAAGCAATTGTAGCCTGCTGAGGTTCAAGATAATTGAATACAAGTTATCCTCACTAGCAAGAAATTTCTGAAATGTGGCTCTGCAATGGTGTGAAGGGGACAATGAATCATGTACCCACTCTAGTTGAACAATCTCTAGGCTAGTCTTATGAAGAACCTCTTTGAGTTCATTTACTTGTCTCTTCATGATTGAAGCTGCTGATCTCACAGCTCTAGCAGTTTCATGTGCATTGCAGTACTCCTCAAGCATAAGCTGGACTTTCCTGACAGCACCGGCATCCTTTCTCATTTGGTCAATAGGAAGTTCCTTTGTTGTCTCAGTCAACTGACTCAAACACTCATTTTCTTCATCTAACCAAGTCAAGAAAGTAGGCACAACTCGTTCCTTCAGGTATCGACTGATGTGTCCTTGAAGTTGGGCTTCCAGTTTTTTCTTTACAACATTGAAGAGCTGGTCAAATCCTAAATTTTGGTCCATAGATGAAGCAACATCATGTATGCAGGAATCAAGAAAAGAATCCACAATGCAAACTTTCCAAATAAAAAAGGATTGGCTTTTCAATAAGCCACCAAACTTCCAGATATATTCAGCTAACGAATAACCTGAACTCATAATATCTGCTAAATTAGAAACCTCATCTGAATGAAATGTAATGGAACCACCAAATGTTGAAAATGTTTTATCCACAGATTCTAGTTCAGAAAAGGGCTCAACTAGAATGCTTAACAATGCTTTGCTTCCTAGACTATGTGGTTCGCCCACCTGTTCAGTACCAACCAAAGATTGAAAATGGTATTCAGAAGAAACCAGGGCATTTTTAATGTCAGCTTCTTTCTTTATGAGAGAAGTGGTGCGCATCTCCCTCTCATTCCATGTTCGGTGGAGTTGGTCCAGATGTGCCCTGCAAGCTTCTTCTTGGGAGGCAAGCTCCTCTGCCTCTTCCCAAGAGAGATGATCCCGGCCCTTAACAGCAGCTTCCTCAAGAGCCAATTGCTGCTCAGTAATGAGGCCAACTTTAACAAAGTAATTCTTTTCAAGTTCAACCAGGGATGCCTTCTCCAATTCAACCTCCACTAACTGCTCCAATGCGGTGTCAATGGACCCACGGATTTGTGAGATTAAACCAAATGCATCCATAACTTCTGCATTCAATGAAACAGTAGACCTCATGACATCAAGTAGAACAACTTCAGTCATTTGACCAATCAAATTCTTACAAGCAAGCAAAGAGGTTTTAAATTTGGAAGCCCAATTTTTTTCGGTGTCATTTACTATGTGGTTTGCATCTGTATCTGCACTACCAATTTCCCAGCCAATAAATTGCTGCAATTCAACAACAAACCCAGCTACAAGTATGCATTTCTCTACCTGCTCTTCAAACCCATTTAAGATAGCTCCAAATGTATCATTTCCATTTTTTCCACCAGCAGCATTACTGAACATGTCAAGAACACTCTGCTTGACTTCACTGTACAAGGAACTAACAGCTATATTTAAAACAGATAACACCTTCTCCTTCTTGTCTTCCTGCTCCCCCCGCAACTTAGCATCCCTGACAACATCATATTTTGATTGCCCTAACAGGTAAAAAGAACTAGAATCATCTTTCCTCACTAGACTGGAAGATTGCATGTACTTGACAAAAGCAGACAGAAGGCGGTCCTTAGCTTTTAATTCAGTCTCTAATCCAATAGAGATCTCCAGCTCAGAACTCTCCGCTTCAACATTCTGTATATCTATTGCATATTTCTCCACTTTAAGACAAAGATCATTATGACAGTGTCTGACAGAATCAAGATCATCTCCATGTGCTTTTGCAACAAGTTCAGCAGCTTGTCTTCTGGCAAGAGAGAGAGTATCAGAAGAAAGTGCATTTGCAGACAGCTGCAACACTTGCGCCCACCCGTGTACTGCACTACTTGTAAGGTAGTTTAGAGGTAGAATTCTCTGCAGAGCCAAAGAATATATTTGGATTCCAGTTAGGGCAGAAGAGAGTCCATGATCTAGATCGGCTATTAGCTGAGAGACTTCCCTATCTATGTCCTGGCATTGTGCTTGTGTGGGCTCAGGAACTATGGTCAATGGAACTCCTGCTGCCTGAACAGCTGAGGTAAGAGAGAGGGCAAAAGCCATATTACTCAAATTCATGCAGGTGTTTATTTCCGGAAGTAAATTGCTACGTAAAGCATCAAGGATCTTTCCATGTTGTTCCATCCATGTTGCAGCTTCTCGAGCTTTATCAACTACAACAGCCTTTGCTTGAGCAAATTCTCGAGCCTGAATTTCGAATAATGTACGAATTTTTTCTGAATTAGAAGTTGCTTCAGCAACTATTGACTTTGCAGATGTTTCATGCAGAATAAGGCTAGATCTCTCTTGGTCAGCCCGATAAAACAGAGCAGAGGCACGTTCATATTGATTTAGAGCATCAGCAAATCTCTGGAACATGAATTCTCAATTATAAATAATTTATATTTCATAATCAGCTATAGACCTTCCAAGTAACAAAGAGGTTACCCTTCATACCTCAAGGGCAGATTCAATAGCAGGTAAGGTAGCCAATAAGAGATCATGATGTTCCTGATAAATTGGAGAAAATCAGCCATTATTCATACTCATATTGAAACCATCTATAAATCAAACATGATCAGACAGAAACTAAAGATTCAGAACATTAAGTTAAAAGGAGCACACTGGCAACAATGCCAAATCGATAAAAAAAAGCCCAAAACATATAAACAGGACTAAATTATTAAAATTGCAGTACATAACAAAAACATTGTACAGAGTACCAGTAACCAAAATATAAGAAATAAAGGACGACTTGGATTCAACACAGATTTTGTATTTCAAACATAATAAATAAATAAAATATAAATCAGATGTTCTTCCAAAGCAAAGCATATGAGGGTTATGCTAATTTTTTTACCTGCAGGGGAACACGAATTTCCTGCACCCGAGATGCAAATAAACTCAAGCTAACTGCCAACTCCATGCCCTTTCTTTCTTCACCACCAATTGCTGCATCATCATGAAAATCTCCTCTTGTCCATTCTACAAGTGGATCCCAGGCGAATACCTCTAGCAACATCAAAAGTATGTCTTTGTTTTCCCTCAGAACACTAACTACTGCCTCACAGTTTGCTCTGAAGGTACCTTCTACTCCTGCCAATCCTAGAGCAGCTTCAATCATCTGAGTAAGGCGGAACGGAACAATTTCAGGAATCTTCAGTCTTTGCCCTTTATCAAAGCAAATATTGTAATCAATATGTACTATATCACCACTGCAGAAATCCACAAGAATGTTATCCAAATGTCTATCCCCCAAGCCAAGAATGTGGCCCACCATACTCATTGCTGCAACGCTTCCAGAGTACCTACAAGTGTAGAATAGAATGACTGGTTTAATCATCTAGAATATGCATTAAAAAGGCAAAAAGAGTGAAGAACACTGTGATTAAATACAATTTACACCAAACTGTCAACTCCCCTTCGCAACTCCTATCCCCAGATTCCTTTGTTTGCTTGTGCATGCAATGCAAAAACACTGATAATAATGAATGGTACTATCATAGAGCGCAGAAACACATCTGAGTGTTTCATCAATCATATATATATATATATAATGATTCTTTCTTTTCCTTTGCTACCCTTACACACACACACACACACACACACATAAGTAGTAAAACCAGGAAAAGGTACAGGATGGGCTGCATCCCCACAAAGCTTAATGTATGTACTGGCAGAATTGCAAGGGACTCACTAACTAAAAGCTTGAGTTTTCAAGGGCAGCAAGAGGAAATGTATAAAACTTTTCGAGTCCCTCAGAAATTACCTCCTCAATTTTGAGCTGAAAGCTTTAAACCCTTCACTAGCACACCAAAGTTCCTGATGAAGAAGCTGTCTAGGAACCTCCTTCATCAAATCAAGAAGAACTTTACGCTTGACATCGTGAGGCCAGTCTCTTCGTGAAATGACTCTTCTTATGCCTTTCTCTTTAAGTGCAGGTATGATTTTACCATAGAACATATCACTTGGTCGAGGAACAGGTGGAGGAACAGAATTTTTAGCATTGCCTGGATCCATTGCTGTGAGCTGAGCTAGCTGCACTCGGTTTTGCCATGACTTAAAGACACTGTATATGCTTACCACATTGTCCACCCACTGGATAAGACCAGCCTGACCACTAATTGGAGTAACACTATAATAGCGTATAGCAAGCAAATGCTTGCGAGTTGCAGAAGAAGAATGCATTAAACCATTTATAGCTTCCAGAAGTTGCATAATTCTGGCATCAAGGCGAAGATCTTCTCGCCCTTTCAAAAGATAAGTGTACTCTTGACCATCAGAACCATGTATAACAATTTTTTTAGGTTTTGTCTTGGTTGATAAGATGGTCACTTGTTCAGAAAAAGAAGCAATTGTAACAATCCCCTGAAGAGTTGTAGTCAGACCTCTACCAGATTCACTTATAGTGGCTTGCTTCTCAAGACCGGGCATAGGAACATCAGAAGATGACAACAGAGCCAGTTGTGGTGCAACTTCCCCTAACGATATTGATGACTTTCTTTGATAGGATGCTAAGGATGCAGCAATATCATCAAAAGGCCGCCATACATCTCCAAGTGCAGCAGCAGAAGCTGGAGGAGTTTTAAAAGTCAAAATGGCCAACCTTAGTTGCTCCCTATATTCCTCACTGAACCATACTTCGTGAGGAGTTTCAGGTTTGCGGGAAGTGGAAGCCAATCGGCGCTCCAAGGCCACCACAATGGGAGCCATCATGGCCGAGTATTTGGCAGCATTTATTTTATTCTTCTCACTCTGACTTAAAGTTGCATTCTCCACAATCCGCGCAGCTTCCTCTTTCAGCATATTTATGCGCCGCATTACATCTGCAAGAAAAATTTAGTCAAACAGGCCTATACCCTTAGCACATAGGGAAGAATAAACAATCAGCAAGAAGCATAAAGTAGCAACAACCCAAAATCATTTTGCTTCTGAATAGTAAGATTTGGAGATTATGTTATGACCAAAAACAATTATTATTAGAAAAAGATATATGAACAACAATGGGAAAAATGGGCCCAGAGCTTTTGCCTGCTTTCTACCGAGAAGCATATGAATGTACATATTTGGTGTACAAACCTTCAGGAATTGAGATTCCAACTGCCACATGACAATTCATTGCAGTTTGTGGCCTTATTTGAACTATGTGAGGCAAACAAGGAAAAAGCAAGCCGTAAAATCAGTGCCATGAAAATAGAAGTCTCATCATTGTAATTCAAACTCACCTGCATGAAGATCCTGAAGGGTGCTGAGCCATAGTTCCTCCCAAAGAACAGTAACATTTCCAAGTTCATTTATCATGAGCTGAACATCCTGAATTAATCTTGGGTACAGCTCTCTCTGCATGTGACAAAATCATGCTTTAGTCTTTATTATACTAAGATATAAGGGTACAGAATCCTAAGAGTCCAAGTAAAACTTTAAAAGCACAATAAAAAAACAGATAACAACATGCGATTGATGCAGAGAGCAACAGTAGCAAGAACTATATAGTACACAGAAGTTTGCCTTTTGATGGATCCATTAATGATCAATTCTTAAGCATTTATCACCTAATAGCGCAATATTGCAAACTCCATCATTGGATAGACTGGTACAGCTTTTTAAGGCTCAGGAATAAAGAAAATGATTCAACATTTTCTCATATGACTAAAACTTAATAGCTGGTTGCATTGGATTCAGGATGCATCAAAATGAATTCAATGGAGAAGGAACTTTGAATCATGTCTAGCCACTCTAACAAACAAACATAGCATCAAGCAATTAAAATTCTGATACAAGTGGATGTTTCATAAGTAGTAGAATTTTGTTGCGGTTGCAGGGGACAATTTAAGTCCTAGTACCCATTTATTCAAATCCTTACAAGTGAACATGAAAAAGGTGATAAAAGCACCTAGATGCACGACAGCGGCTAGCAAAATAATAAAATTTTCATTACCAAACAACCCAGTATGTGTTGAAGCTCCTCCGAAGGTTCTTCCTCACTGGCATTTATGTCAACCAAAGTTGGATACACTATGGCCCAAGGAGATTTCTTGGCCAACATAATCAACAAACCCTCTAGTTGCTTTCGAACCAGTTGCTCAGGATGAGAACTTAAGCGAGCAAACAACTGGGGAGTAATTTCCTACCAATAGCAGAAAAAGAATTCATAAACCAACTAAAATTATAAGAGATAAGGATAATAAAATATCTGTGTGTGTGACACAGAAAGAGAGAGAGCTTATCACCTGCCATGGAAACAGAGGAATTGTTGAAAGAGCAGATTCAATTGTATCTTTCAGCTCAACTCCATAATTGAGGAAGATATGTAGTACATACAAGGTAGCCCTTAAAATATAACTTCCAGATTTCAGCTTTAACGACTCACAACCAGTGTCGGCCGACTGACAGTCAGAAAGCTTTGCAGATGAATATGTAAGGCATTGCATGAAACCATAAGCTGCATATCCAAAGAGAGACACCCGTCTTCTCCTCAAAGACCACCAAACTTTGACTAAATCATCAACAGCAGATGAAAGATCCATTTCTTCTAGGCCAGCATTTGAACACAGAAAGGTTCGCAACTGAGATGCTAAAGTAACAGAAAGGGATTCACCATTGGAGTTTTCCACACCAGGTGCCCCAGCAGCAGCCTCAATTATATCCACTGTCTGCTGCACAAAATCCTCCATAGGATTGCCATATCTTGAATGTTGGAAACCAAGTTTCCAGTTTCCCCCTTCACCATTGAAAGCATCACTATTATCCTGAAAAAGCTGCAAAACAACATAATGCACTCTGGTTCTCTCATCTTCAGTCAGCTTGAATCTTTCAGACAGAACTTCAGGAAGAAGTAGAGGAGAGAAAGAGCATGCACGAAGGGCAGTCTCATGTGGGGCAAAGAGGGAGTCTTTGGCCTGACTGAAACACCAAGAAGCATAAGAAATCCATGATTTTCCCATTGTGGAGCATAGTTGAGTAGACAATTTCATGGCTGTACCTATAATTTCTTCAATAATAATTGTCAAATTTGGTTTAGAGTTATTGTTCCCAGCATTGATATACAGTCCACCTTTAGTAAGTGAAGATACATTATCAACACTAAAATCTGCTTGTATCTTGTGAATAATGTTCTCTAGAATCTGATCTGGATAACCCCTTCTCAACCAACGTGAAAGTTTCAAGCATGCCTTGGCCTTCAAAAAATTATCATCTGAATTAGAAACTACAGACGCAGAAGAAACCATGAAAGGACGGACAAAAGACCAAAGATTTGCAAAAGCATCTTCAAACTTGTTTTCAGCATACTTGAGCATGAAATCCTCAAATTGCAAATTTGATGATAGGAAATCACAATATCTCTTCTCAGAGCAACTCAGTACCTGACCCCTGATATAGTCATTCAGACGGCCTGCCAACATTAGGTTTCTCTGTTTGCGGGCCAGACTTGACAAACTCATGCAGAGCTTCAGAGTGATTGGAGAAGTTGAAAAATTGGTTTGATAAACACGGAGAACTTTTAACCATTGGTTACAATCTTGATGGAACCTATTCATTGCAGACTGCACTGGCTCAATAAATGAGCTAAATATCAATTGGTGTGACTTGGATTTTGTCAGACTTTCCTTAAGCTTGTGACATTCTTCAAAAACAAAGATGCAATGCAACTGTGCAGCAACTGGAGCTGCTTCTGTTAACGAATCAAGAGGCAGAACAGACAATACTTCCTCCAGCATTGTCTTTGTCTTGTGGATTTCATGTGGCACCTTGTCTGTTTTCCCCTCTAGAAGAAGCAGCATTGCCTGTAAAAGCATTTGCTCACTTCTCTGCAAGGCCAATTTAGGATCAAGTGCGAGTTCAGAGCTACTTTTAGGAGTCAAATCCAGGCATGCCCAAGCTGACTGAAAGTCACCCTCATCAAAGCGGGCCAAGGCATGAATGGCATTAATTTCATTCCCAGCTGTAGTTAAAGCACCCGAATAACTCCTTCCTGCATGTTTAGAACGAAGAGTTTGCAACTCTAATAACCAAGACTCTAGAGACTTCCAATCAGATACAGCAGTATAACTCTCAATAATACGTGCAATAGCAAATTGTACACCATCAGAGCCCATAGAACTGAGCGACTCCTCATCCTGTAACAAGTGAGTGAAGTGAGCAGCTGCTCTTTCATACTGACCTTCTGCTTGATATACCAGACCAGTGATCCATGCAAAACGGCTGAACATTCCACTCTGATTTAGTGACTGTTTCTCATCCAAAAGCAATGAAGAAAATATCATTGTAGCCCATTGCTGCAGACCAACCAAAGCATCTGGTTCATGGCTCTTACATAGAGCCAATGCCATGTGCCTTAAAACTCTCAAAATGTCTCCAGAAAATCTGTCCCTGATATTATGAAGATTCTCAGATACCTGTGGCCAAGACTTGTCCTTCAAAGATGAAGCCAGAAGATTCTTGAGCTCCTGCAGACGCACACTACAATATTGAATTGTAGCATCATGACATTGTAGTGCTAACCCGGCATTCATCATTGGCTCAGACATACGAGAAAACCACTCCTCACAAACCTTCTTGTTTGCCCCAAAGAACAAGGAACTCTGGCGTGAAACAGATGGTAAAATAGCAGATCCTTCGTATGCATTGTATACATTCTTCTTTAAAGCCTCAACAAAATCCAGTAACAACCTCATTGGTAATAAATGAGCACCAGAAGAGCCTATTAGACTCAGGTTCCCATCATTTTGCTCAATGTCAAGGTGTAGCACATGAGCAATGTCCAAAAGCATTCTTTCCAAAGCTGCAAAAGTTTGTGTGGGACCACCAAGATTAGTCCTCAAGCGTGTCGCAACACAATATCTAGCTGCCTCCTGTATAGCCCACCAAGCACCAGCCAAATTATTAGCTGAGCAAATTCTTTCCAGAAAGTCATCGTCCACCTGTATGTCCAACCATAAACCATTAGCAACATATTTTCTTGTTTCCTCAAGTTGACCTCCAAGAAAGTCCTTTGGATTCTGACGGAAGTGAATGAGACGTTGAATCCAAGACGAAAGTGGTACTTTCCATCTTTGTGATATGTAACTCAGAATAGAAACAAGTTGCTGCGATTGAAGCCGTTGTCGCAGCTGCTTCAGGGCGAATACTTGCTTCCAGTGCAAATTATTATTGTTACCTAGTATACAAGCGCTGGGCCTAGATTTGATGAGTGTTCCACAAGCATTTAAGCCACATATATAAACTGTTGTAGGTATGAAATGGGAAAGCAGTCGAACAAAAGCATTTTTTATTTCAACAACTGGATCACCGAGTTTTTCTAACACCACTTCAGCTATGGGATAAAAAAACATGGGATCTGCAAGTCTTGCTTGCAGAAGTAGCTCCAACACAAAGGCCACATGCAACCTCACTTTTGGCTCCCTGTCAAATGCAGCATCAAGTACTGAGAATATAATACTTCGAACATTACCAATATATCCAAACGCTTCATAAGACAATGGGTTTACATCTGAATTCTCATAAATAGCAATAAAACTCTCAGCAAATTTCTGGATCCAATCGAGGGCCACCACTTTAAGTGTAAGAGGAGAAAGAACATGTAGAGCTTCAACAAGAATCGCACTATATTTACTCAGATGCTCCACAACAATAATAGACTGCACATCCCTGAAACTGGAATTATGGGCTTTTTCAACAGCAACATCTACAGAAGCTTCCTTGCTTGTCTGATTTCTTATGCAGCACTTGCTCAAGAATTCAACTGCAGTCAGCCTGTCCATGGTCTTGATAACATTCACTTGCAACTCCACATAGGCACAAATAGGCAGATCAAAAGGGTTCAATTTCTTAGAAATAAGAGATGCCAATTTTTCTGACCTCTTCAAATAAATAGCAGCTATCTCTGGTTGACTAATCAAACAGTTAATCCCACCCAAGGAAACACAAGATAACAAGACTTTCAAATCAAATTTCATTAATGCAAACAACTCAAGTTTTGAATAGGATTTAGAATTTGTGATGCTCGTAGCCTCATCTCCAAGATCCAGAGTTTTCTGTAGCATGTTCTTTAACAACTCTAGCTCTTCAATCAGTACAGTCATTGCCTGTTGAACAACTTCATCATTCCCATGTTGAAGCAAAAAGACATAAGTGGCAGCAGTGCTTCCAGCCACCAAATGATTTGGATGCAAACGCAATTGAGATATAGGAGAATCAAATTGCATTACTTTCTGCACTGATGATGCAAGAAGCCCAAGTTTTTGCAGAGATAATAACTGGAGATTAGTCTTTAACACACCGTGAACTTGAAAAGAGGTGATCTTTTCCACTTCAGATTGGGAGGTGCTATTTACGTCCAGGCTTTGAAATAAGAGATCAACTGCAAGTGGGTAGAAAGTAGAAAACCTTTCACATAGAATCTCTGCCAAGAGAGTCAAACACTTCCACAAGTCGGCAATCCATTTTGACCACCCAAACTTCCTCCCAACCAAAGACAAGCATCCCAATAACAGAGGAAGCATTTTTCCAAGAGACTCACTAATCTGTTCAAGTAAATTCATTTCCAGCAATCCAGATGCAGTGGCCTGCAATACTGTGGAAAAACAGGCGAGCAATGCAAGCAACCTTCGAAATTGTGGCAGGGTTCCAGGAGTGCCATCCTGCAGCAACATATCCATGTCACCCAAGAATTTCGACAACAGTCCAAGAGAGAACTGTAAATTGGCCACCCATTGTTTCTGAAATTGCAAGAAACTATCCAAAATAACCCGTCTATCAGATTCAGCAAGTTCAGGCACCAACACCCAGCCAAGAAGCACATCAACAATGTCAAGAAAATGAGGTTGGAATATCCTAGAAAACTTCAAAGAAATCAAAGACAAAAGACCCAAGAGCCGGTGTAGTGAAGTCAATGAGATCTTCTCATCCTCCATGAGTTGTTGGCAAGCTTTAAGAATGGGTAAAACATATCTCTCAACCCCCACAGCATCTCCAACACTAAGAAACTCGCGTAGTCCTTCGACTGCCAGTTCGGTCGTCCCATCACCGGGAGTAAAATTAGTAAGCAAAGGCAAAGCCCAGCCAACAAAGCGATCAACAAGAGTACCAATCAGAACGTGATTCTGCCTTCCATTTGAATTAGTAAGTAGCGAACACAACACAGCACAAAGAGCGCCATATGCCGTAGCTGCAGCCTGCCTCACGGAATACAACCTGAATCAATAGTTTCAAAGCAAAACTCATATACTCTAATAATAATAATAAGAATAATAAGAATAATAATAGAGCAATTAAAGAAGATTGGGCAAAGTGAATTCACAATAAAAGGAAAGAGAGGCATACTTGTCAGAGAGGAGCTGAGAGAAACCCTGTGAAAGGAAAGAAGCGGAATGAGAGACAATGAGCGAGTTAGGAGGGAAAAGAATTGCTCGGTGGAGCGAGTTGAGAGCGGTGAGTCGGGAAGACTCGTCATCATTATTAATACTATCAGAGTTTGCAGAGGCAGGAGGTGCGGGAGCGGTGGAGGAAGGAGGAGGAGCGGAGGAAGAAGAAGAAGAATCGTCCTTGGGAAGAGCAGCGGAGAGAAGAGAAACAAGTTGTTGCTGCTGCTGCTGTTGATGGTGGTGGAGTCCTTGCATCACTCTCACTCTCACTTTCTTTTTCGTATTTGCATTTCTACACTTCCTTCATTCGATCTCTTTATTACTATTATTTATTTTGCATCTTCTTGATGTTTCTTTTCTTCTTCTGGGGAGAGGAGAGGAGTCCAAATATGAAATAACTCCTTTCAAATTACAACATTACAGGCCGTATTTGTTTAAATTTTTCCACGAATTCCATATTTCTGGATTTTGACAATATTTCCTTTCTGCCTCAAAGTATTTATTGCCATTGGTTTAGAAAATTAATGAATATTAACGTCCCAAATCAATAAGGATATTTATGTAATTATAAAATTTAAAATATATATATTATAAATTAAAAATGAATTAAAATGCATTAAAAAATTAAATAAATTTAAATTGAAAGATATTTTTACCTCTATTAGGATGTCTCAATCTAGAATGTTAATCAATATCCTTAGAAAATTAATGACTTTTTTTACATGAAATAAATAGTTAATTATCATTATTTTCTTCAATTTTATTCCTATAATACATGTATAATACATTAATCGGTTTGAAAATTGTATGCACCTTTTCTAATGTAGAAATAGTATTTTTCTTTTCAAACTTTCCTAATAATTTTTAATTTAACTCTATTAATATTAATATTTACATAAAGAACAATTTTTTATTGGATCATAAATAATAAATTAGTTATAATAAAACTTTCTAAAAATATATTTTTTTCTAATTATTTTTTAGGGGATCCCCAACCAAAGTGACAAATAATTTGTAATGGGATATTACCTTTTCTTATAACAACAACAATTTTTGACAATTTAATGAAATCATAGGATAATGCTTATAGGTAAAATTACTATGGAGTATACCTATAAAAAAAAAATTACTATGGAGTATAGGGGACAAAAACAGCTTACCAGCTACTCCAACAAAATTTGAGATCAACTCTTAAGATACACTCTGAAATCAACTTTCTGTGAAAGAGTGGAGCTCAAACTACTCAAATAGAGGATCCCAACAGTACTCTTTGTTTGGTTTCTAAATATATTATAAATAACTCATTCTCTATTCTAACTTGTTTAAAAATTTATATTCACTCCAACAATCACTTCTTATATATTATCTATTTTAATTCTTTATTAATAAAAGTGCATTTTAAATTTTCATTCAGAATTTAAAATAATAAAAAAAGATTAAAAATAATAAATTAATGTTTAGAAGCTCTTTTGCACTCATTGATAGGAAAAACCACTATTCATCAACTCCTATAAATTTTGAAGAATGAGTATAACATTAGAAGCTTCGTTGGAAAAGAAAAAAAAAAACAAATACACTCTCTAATTGAGAAAAGAAGCTTGTTTAAGAATCTCATGGTGATGCTCATAGTTAAATTGAGCTCGACGCAATTAATCAAGTTGAGCTTGAACTATTCAAATAAATTAGGCTTATATTTTAATTAAATTTTGATTTTTCTTTTTATATTTTTACCTTTATATATTTATTCTTTACATCTATATCTTTCATATATTTATATATTTTTTATCCTTCTTAATCAGGTTAAATCAATTTAATCGGACTCAAGTATTGAGTCGAACTCAAACAAAAGAATATAAGTCCTTGCTCAATTGATAATCATATACTTCTCAGGAAGTGTACTTCCAGGAAAGTTATTGTGAAGGAAGTCACCCTTAATTTTGCTTAGTTTAATTTTTAAGTTCCTACTGAAAGTTAATTTTTACTTTTAAATTATTAAACATTAAAGACAATTGTATCCTTGATATTTATTTAAAATATAATGAAAAATATTTTAGATATTTTTTAAAATAGAAATATAACAAAATAAAATATTTTAATCACCTTTAAATTTTAATTATGTTAGATTATATAATTTAGCATCTTAATTTCTAATTTTATCTAATTAAAAATTACCCTTGGACACTAAAATTAAATATATTAAAAAAATAAGACTACAAAGATATTAATTAAATATTTTTTAAATGTTAAAATTTAAATGCAAGAAAAAAAATTAAAAATAGAGCAAGTAAATATTACTAATTATTATGATTTTTTTAAAATAAAATTAAAGTATAACAAAAAAATTAAATTGTATAAAAAATAATTTTTAGATAAATTTGAGATAAGGATAAGTTTTAAGAGTCAAAATGAAATTTTATTTCAACTATAACTTATTGAAAACCTCATTCATAATTATTTTCCAAGTTGCAATACTCAATTGTAATAAAAAAAAAATTCAAATATGTAATTATAAAATTTTAAAAATTAGACACTAAATATGTTATTATCCCTCATTTTAATTAGGAAAGTTTGATTGACTTAGATTTTATTAAGGAAGTTGTCACTTTCTTTCGATTGTAAGTTGGATTAAAAAATTAAACCAATTCCTATTTTCAGGAAGCCCCAACCAAGCCAGCCTGAAGTGGATCAAATTTTGAAATTGAATCGACTTAAACTGAACTTCACAGTATTTCAATTATGGACTCGGTTGCTGTATTTTGACCAGGATGAGTTACACCCTAAGCAGAGAAATGTAAATAGCATCCAACTCTCACACCATTTAGACAAAATTTCTGCAGGCCAATGCGTTGAAGAACAAGAATTGATGGTTTTAAGGTACTGCGTCAGTTTCCTGGGCATTTTCACTTATTAAGCAACAAAATATGCTGCATGTATAAATACATAAAAGATAAACACACACAAATAAACACAACCAAAGCATTAATTATTCATCAATCAAACAATAGAGTACAATAACATTACATAATCATTTTGTAGTTAACCTTTATAAACCCTCAATCTCGATCAAAACAAAAATTGACAAGACAAAACTGGTAATAATAATAATCATTAAAAAGAAAAGAAAGAAACCCTAACAAAATTAGAAACTCAAGCAACGGCCACAGGCTGCGGCTGTTTCTGGTTTTTAGAATTATCGTTGAGGAAATCCTCCATGTTATAGATAACAGTGATGTAAAGAGAGCAGCTTGGGCATCTTGCGATTTCCTCCCCCAGTCGGAGATCTTCTTTTGTGATCTGAAATAAATCCCCGCATGGACATGGATATGTGTATGCTTTTAGCTCTTCGTTCCATTCCATATCTTCTATCTCTACGTCGTCGTACGACATCCTCTTTTTTTTTTAAGTTAATTTTGTCTGCCTCTATGGATTAAAAGAGAAGATGACGATTGACGACCGATTATAGCTGTGAGGCGGCGCCGGTGCAGACGGCGAGTTTTTTATGAACGAGTCGGCTATTCTTTTTAAAGCATCTTTTTTTTTAGTTAACCCCTTTTATATGGAGTCGTATAATATAAATATACTTTGGGTTAACCAACTGACTCAGTTGGTCGGTTTGCAGCCCAATTAGCAATATATTGCAGAGCTATAAATATTGGGCCCAAAACTTAAAACTTTGGGGTTGACGGTACATGCAGCTCTTCAGGAGGCATATTCGCATTTCTGTCTGCTTTCTGTCCCGCTTCTGCTAGTAGTCACTGCCTCTGATCTTCACTTGTGCAACCAAACTCACAACAAATCCAGTTCCTAAGTACTTCAACTGCCACTTACTATGAAATCTCACAAAGTCCTAACTTCTCATTTGCTCACTCTCAATAACCTTCACCCCTCAATTCTCATTTCCACAATTCAACCACACCTGTATTCACATTTCTCTTCAACTCCGAGCTTAACCACCCACCACCCAGATGCTCAAACACTGCATCCAAGCGCCTTCACGGACTCACCACCTACTCCCTCCCTTCAAACTTTGCTTAATTCTATCCATTCTTCTCAGTGGCATTTTATCAAACACCTTGCACCCAACTTGACTCCTTCACTTATTTCAACCACTTTATTGAGTCTTCAGAAAACACCTGATTCAGTTCTTCAATTCATTACCGACATTGGTTTTAAGAATCTTGATATCAAAACTAAATGCCTTGCTGTTGCTGTGATTTCACGCTCACCAACCCCAAAGCCCGCATTGTACCTCTTAAAACAAACTATTGAAAGTGGGATTGTTAGTGTCAAGGATGTTTTTGATGAGTTGGTGATTTCCCGGGATCAGTTAGGCACTAAAAGCAGTATAGTTTTTGATATGTTGATTAGGGCTTGTTGTGAATTGAAAAGAGCTGATGATGCATTTGTATGTTTCGACATGATGAAGGAAAAGGGTGTAGTTCCTAAGATTGAAACATTTAATAATATGTTGAGCTTGTGTTTGAAGTTGAATCGAACGGAGACTGCTTGGGTTTTGTATGCAGAGATGTTTAGGTTGAGGATTAAGTCAACTGTTTATACATTTAATATAATGATTAATGTTTTGTGCAAGGAAGGGAAATTAAAGAAGGCAAAGGATTTTATTGGTTTTATGGAGAGCTTAGGAGTTAAACCTAGTGTTGTTACGTATAATACGGTAATTCATGGATATTGTACCAGAGGAAGGGTTGAAGGTGCTCAGATGATTCTTGATTTAATGAAACACAGAGGGGTTGAACCTGATTCCTACACTTATGGTTCGCTTATTAGTGGGTTGTGTAAGGAAGGGAAACTTGAGGAGGCATCTGGTATACTTGAGAAAATGAAAGAAATTGATTTGCTACCAACCGCTGTGACTTACAACATTCTGATTGATGGGTATTGCAATAAAGGGGATTTGGAGAAGGCTTTCGGCTATAGGGATGAGATGGTTAGGAGAGGTGTACTGCCCACTGTTTCTACTTATAATTTGCTGCTTCATGCTTTGTTTTTGGAAGCTAAGATGGATGAAGCTGATGATATGGTAAAAGACATGGCACATAATGGGATAGTTCCTGACTCTATAACCTATAACATCTTGATTAATGGATAT
This sequence comes from Bocquillonia castaneifolia, assembly GCA_948193215.1. Lineage (NCBI taxonomy): Eukaryota > Viridiplantae > Streptophyta > Magnoliopsida > Malpighiales > Euphorbiaceae > Bocquillonia > Bocquillonia castaneifolia. Next base: position 9,230 of record CANYLF010622358.1, on the reverse strand, counting down.
TGCAGATGTGGAAATGTAAAGAAAGCATTTAACCTCCATGATGAAATGGTAAGTAAGGGTATTCAACCTACACTGGTTACTTATACATCACTGATATATGTTCTGAGTAAACGAAATAGAATGAAAGAGGTGGATGATCTGTTTGAAAAGATAATACAAAAAGGCGTGGTACCAGATCTTATAATGTTCAATGCTTTGATTGATGGTCATTGCACTGTTGGGAATTTAGATTGTGCATTTGCATTGTTGAAGGAGATGGATGAAAGGAATGTTGTTCCTGATGAAGTGACTTATAACACCCTAATGCAAGGCCGTTGTAGGGAGGGAAAGGTTGAAGAAGCTCGTGAGCTTCTTGAAGAAATGAAGAGAAGAGGGGTTAAACCTGATTACATTAGTTATAATACTCTGATTAGTGGGTATAGTAGGAGAGGAGATATGAATGATGCCTTTAGAGTTAGAGATGAGATGTTGAGTATAGGCTTCAATCCCACACTTCTCACTTATAATAGCCTCATAAAAGTTCTATGCAAAAACCAGGAAGGAGATCAAGCTGAAGAGCTCTTTAAAGAGATGGTTAGCAAAGGTATTACTCCTGATGACAGTACCTACATCTCATTGATTGAGGGGATGGGAAAAGTTGATGACTCTTCCGGTGCTAGTGATTCATAATCAATTTGTTTGACAACAGGAATTGAATTCTTCTTAGGGAATGAAAATGAAGCATGTTAAAGGGAACTTTCATCTTTATTTGTCATGGAGACGCATTCTTGTTTGAGATTCATTCAAGAATTGGGTTGCAGAAGTTTTGAGAGGTTAGTTCAACAATCTGCATGTCGTTAGAAATTTGCAGCAGTAGACTGAGAAGCTGAATGGGTTTTACAGAGAACTAATTCAATACACTTTACCATAAGAGTATGGAATTTATTCCTTTTAACTTTTACCTATTTATTTCCTGTAAATATGCTGTAAGCTTCCCTGCTGTAGAACTTATATTCAAAGATGATGGAATTGTGATTTTGACAGAATAAAAATTTAACATGCAAGAGAAGCAATAAACCCATTCAATAAGGGAAACAAACAAAAGCTAGTAATAATGTAACTTAGATGAACAATTGTTTTTTATTCAATTTTGTTTGGTTGCCGTGCCCCCTTTTTATCCGTTTTACTTCCCTCTGTAGTATTAATTATACTAAGATACAGCTTTAGACATGCAGTAAGCGTAATTTTGTCAATTCAAAGTTACTAGTCAGCTATCTTGTATTAAATTTTCCGAGTATGAGATAATTAGTTAAAGAAATGGAATGATAATCATGTATGAAAATTTTCTAGTCAACCATTGTAGTTTAGCTGGACATATTCAAAAATAAATTGCATAATGGGTATCTGTATTCCAGAATTCCATAGTTGAATGTGTAATCTCTTGGCGAGTCACTGCTATGTTGGTTTGTGCTTGGGGATTTGTCTCAAGCCTTCAGCATCATATAGTGTATGGTACCTTGATTGTCATTCACTTGGACTCTGGTGAATGAAACTTGAAATGTTAGTTCTGGCTTCTACCAGTATTTGGCTGTCTTGTGTCAAACTTGTTTTAAACTTTGTACTTGTTTCAAAACAGAAAACCTGGCTAACAAACTGTTACTAGTTGTTTGGTGCAGATCCATACCTTGCCAGCTGGGGATTAAGGTCTTTGGAAATAGAAAGTGGGATGCTTCTGTTAGTTTCTATGTATAGATAAGATAGAATTCACAAGATGCAGGAAAATTAACATAATAAAACGAAGAAGCTGGTGTCCAAATGCTTTAAAGTAGCATGATAATTTCAAACGCTAATGGACATTATTGTCTTCAATGAATTTCTCTTTCTGTGATATTGCCGGGCTTGATACGTTCAACTTTTGCTAGTGGTGTGAAACTTTTTAACTTTTGAAGTGGAGTTAAGACTCCTACAAGCACTTTCTTTTATGTTACAGTAGTAAGATATAAGATAATATACCAGGAATCTTATTCACTTTATTATATTATTTCCTAAGGCGGTTAAATTGATTGTGGCAAGCTGAAAATTCACTTTCTTTAACAAGTGGAAACATCTTATTGTAATACTTGATATTGGAGACAGATCACTCTCCACTACATGCAGATTGGTTAATATCCAATAGAAACTTAACCACTATAATTAACAGAAGGAACACGTAGTATTCATTGACTTTTGACCATGACATTGTTAAAATTTAGCTAAATTATTGTTGTGGAGTGTCCTTGTATAGTTTTCATGGTCCTGAAGTATCATATGATAGAATTGCACTGTCAATCTCTTTTCTTTTATGGGGACCATACTTTTTTTTTTTTTTATCTATGTGATGTCCCATTGTTACTTGCCGTGTCTTTTCTTGAATTTTATTTGTGGAAACACATGCGACATGCACCTAATTTTTGAAAAGATTGCCATAATGTGTTTATGCTATATTGAAATAATTCCTGCCTTTTACAATTACTTCAGGTATTTAAAGCCTGGGATGGCTATCTCCATCGAAACTGGCAAGAGAATCTTTCATGGGAACGTTTGTAGGGCATTTTGTGCCTGCTTTGGCTTTAATCCTCCTTGGATTATGGCACACGATCAACACTGTCAGATCCTACTGCCTCAAAGGCTCTACCAGCTTCACTGTAAAGTTTTGGTTCCCATTTTATGGCCCTCTTTCAAGACTTAAACACTTGGAGCTTATCTTCATCCTATTTTTCTCTATCCTTGCAATTTTCATGCAACTTTTAGACTTCCCTCTCCTCCACTTTTCTTTTAAGCTTGACAATTTTGAACATGCAACCATGTTTCTCCATCTTGCCATATTTGCAGGTTTCACCCTTTCAACAGAGATAACTCATTCATCTGATATCCTTTCTGGAGTCAGCGGAATCCTTGCGGCCTCTGTTTTTGGTCAAGAGTTATTTCTGCTCCATTTTCACTCAACTGACCATGTTGGACTTGAAGGACATTATCATTGGCTTTTGCAGCTCATAGTGTTTGTCTCTCTTGTATCAGCTTTAGCTGCAACTAGTTTTCCGTCCAGTTTTCCTGCAGCTCTAGTTCTTTCAATTTCTGTTGTATTCCAAGGATGTTGGTTTTTGAACATGGGATTTATGTTATGGGTTCCTAAACTAATACCTGAGGGTTGTGTTATGCAATTGTCCGAGTCTAACACTTACGAGATGCATGGAGCAGTCACTTGTGGATCTCTCGATGCAGATTTAAGAGCCAGGGCACTTGCCAACTTGCAATTCAGTTGGATCCTCTCTGGAATTTTGTTGTTCACTGGGTGCGCTTGCCTGAAATTTGCTGGAAGGTGCACATCAAGGGTCCAGTCAGTTGAGTATGAGCAACTCTATAGTAAAGGCACCGATGTCCCTATAGCCATTGATGGCTTCAAGCAAGCTCATCCTTGATATATATATATTGTAATATGTCGGATAAGGCATGTTTATGCCTACTGTTAATATGTTATTACCATAGAAGTCAAGCTTTTGGTCATTGCACATTAATTAGTGTTCCCTCCCATTCCTATTAATTTTTCTGTGCATTACTATCAATCTGTCTAAGAACCAAAGCCAGATTGAAACTGCATGCTGGTTCTGTTTCTGGACATTTATATTAAAGTTGATGTTTCTGTGGAGTGAGGAATAAGGCCTAGCTAACAAGTCATCTCTATGCTTCTTTAAAAGCTATTGAGCTTGTAAACCTTCTGAACTTTTGCATTATACAATTTTCTTTTTATAAGGTGAGATTATTATTAAAAGCAACAAGTGGCGAAAAGGCACCCAAACTTAAAAACGGAGGGGAGCAACAAAACAACCAACCAATGTGATCACATCAAAATTTCTAATAATGTCCTGAACAGTATAATCAAAATGAGGATAATGACACATATACAAAAGGCTAGTATTAACCAAAGCTGAAAATAATTTCATCCACCATGATTGCTTTATGATTGAAAAGCAATTAATCGCGTCCTTTCCAAGATGTTTAAATGATGTAGTAGTTTATGATGTGCAATACAGTTTCAGAATACAGTAAAATATCTATATAATCATATTGTCATATTGTTGAAAATCGTTAATTTTATTATTATAAAAAAATTATAACTTAATAGAATTTTGGTTAAAAAATTATTTCATATTTGTATATTACTTCGTATAATAACTTATAAGAAAATGTGCAATATTTTAAGCTAATTTACTTGTAAAATATCTAAAATTATAATATAATTAGAAAATATATATTGTTATCTTTATAAAATGGTAATATAGTTTTTTTTATATATAATTTGATGAGGGTGGATCTCGAACTCTAAACCTTCACCCTTACTGACATGAGTAGTATCAATCCATATACATATATTCTTTTATGTAAGTACTTTTTAGTAAAATGAGACTTGAAAAATGTAAAACTTATTACAATATGAAGGTTATTCCTATTTACAACAAGTCCAAGTTGGGACCGAGATATTTTATTTTATATAGAATTTATTATTATATAGAGTATTCCTATATTATTATATAGATTTCAAAAATATTTATTTTATGTGGCTTTATTTCCTTACACCCGATGCATCCACCGTGTAGTTTTCCTTGTAGCTTAGCATTCATACAGCACGGTAGGTAGTCTGGTGGTGAGAACAACCTCCAATGGTGTTGCTTTTGGTGAAGTCAATCCAGGACTTTCACTCATATCAACTGGAGTCTCAGTGACCGTCCCCAATTCGAACCCATGAAGTAGCCGAGCCAATGCCAGGTGCAGAACCTGGAGTGCAAATGACACTCCTAGGCACATCCTTCTACCAGATCCAAATGGTATACATTCAAAATCCTAACCCTTGACATCCAAATTAGCATGCTCATTCAGGAACCTCTCGGGCTGAAAATTCATAGGGTTAGTCCAGATGGTTGGGTCACGGTGCATCTTCCACAGGTTAACAAAGAGATGCGTGCCGACTGGGATATAGTGACCGTCTATTGTGCAATCCTCCATGGCTTCCCTTGGCACTGATAGTGGTGCAGCAGGATATAGTCTCAATGTCTCCTTCACAATGGCTTGCAAGAAAACAAGCTTGGTTGTGCATGACTCATTGTCCACTTGTTGGTGCCTTCCTACGTGTGTGTCTAGCTCTTCCTGAGCCCTTTTTAGCACGCTGCGGTTGTTCAGTAGCAAAGATACTGCCCATGTAAGAGTGATTGCTGTAGTGTCATTGCCACCCAGAATCAGACTCTGCAATACAAATAATTAATATTTTACTACATGAGGTGACAAACTAAAGAGATAGTATAGCAACAATTTTGGAACTGAAGGTTCAAAGGTGACAAATTTTGGAGCTGAAGGTTCAAAGTTCTGAAATTTTGAAATTTCAATTGAAAAATTAAATTCCTAGGTTCTAATTATATAATGGAAGGAAATGTTCACGGTCCTAGTGTCGATTGAATTTACTTGAAGTTCCATGAAAATTTAGAATGACCACAGTTTAGGCAAATGTTCCTGAAAGCTGCCCTCAAAGACATGCATGGGTGCTCGCAAATCTATTGGCACTAATTAAATTATGCCACTTATGGGTATAAATGAAACCAAATAGCTTATGAACTATTTAGGATTAAAAAATATAAATGAATGCGAGGAAATTACACCTACCAATTTTGTCTCTGCTGAAAAAATTCTATCCGTTGCTATTCAATGCCATTATTTTTTAATAGGATTAAATTTATATTAATTCCAAAAGCATTACTGAATTGTTAAGCTATGGTTAATGTCTTAATTACTAGATATGTAAAGCACTTACCAAGCAAGTAGCCTTATGATAGTATCAATTTCATGGGCAGGAGTGTTGCCATCATCCAGGGCTGAAAGCATAACATGAATGAAATCTTGGTCTTCCTCCTTAATGCTTCCTTCAACCCTTCTTTCTCCATGCTCCTTGACCCAACTTGCAAACACACTATCTAACTCCATTGCCGTCCTCTTCATTTCACCAACATACCCCTTCAAAAAATCCAACCATCCAAGAATTGGAACTGAATCAGAAACCATGAACGTTCCAGTTAATTGGAGGAATTTTTCTAATGCCTTAGAGAGTCGTTTAGCCTCATCATTTCTGATTCCTTTACTACCAATGTAACTTTTCCCAGAGATCATTTTCACTATAATATTCATTGCCAATTCACCAAATCTTTCCTTCAGTTCAACAACATGAGTACCTTTCCCTCCATTATTATTCTTTACTGATTCCTGATACAGTTCTTTAATAAATAACTCAATTTCTGTGTCTCTAACATGCTTTAGCAACTCGAGCCTGTGGTTTGAGAGGAGTTGAACCACGGCTAGCTTCCTCACATCACGCCAGTATTTTCCGTAAGGTGCAAAGCCAAGCATGGTCTGATTATAGCCCATGATTTTTAGTGCTAAAGATTTTGGACGTGTACGAAACATCCTGTCGTTGATAGTAAAACATTCTTTTGTTAATTTCCAGTTGCCTACAACAACTGCTCGATGAGTTCCCAGACGGACTGAGAAGATTGGACCGACCTCTTCAGCCATGGATCCAAATGTTCTGTGCAGTAGCTGCTTAGATCCACCGACAAGATGAAGGTGACCTATAACAGGCGGAGGTTCTTCATGTTTCTCTGGTTTCTTTTTTTAGCATATTTTATGGCAAATAATAAAGGGATTGTAGCAAGAAGAAAGGTGTACGAGTTGAGTTCTTGTAGAATGAGTAAGAATTTCATCATTTTCTTTTTCTTTTCAGATCGAGAAAAATCTATCAGTGAACAATGATAGTTCTCGTTTTTCTTATCCATATAAAGTAATTAAAATCAGTTTTGGAATTTCTTTCTTTTTTTTTTTTTTATCTTTTGGCAGTTTAAGAGATGATGGTCCGGAAGTTTAGTTTTCTTGTCAAATTTGTCGAGTGATAGAATGTATGGTAGGGTTAATGATAATTATTGTAGCCACACAAAAGTTGAACTTTTTTTTTTTTTTGAGGGGGCACATGTTGAGCTAATTACCTTCCTGAGTGGCTTCCAAAAAAAAAATCCTAAATTCAAATCCCTCGCTCTTACAAAATAGTTAAATTCTCCTTGTGATCAGATTGGTATTTAAAATGGGGTGAACATTCCGTCTGTACTGAATTAAATTATAATTTTACTCGCTCCAAATATTGAACCAAACTAAGTTAATAAGTATGGTTTTATTTTAGTTTTATGATAAAAATTTTTTGGATTTGGATCCTCACGTGATGGGTTAAACATGAGAGGTTATGTTGATAATGTCAATTATTAAATACAAAATCAGCAGTTGAGATTTTATTAAAAAAATCAAATTTAAATTTTGAAAAATTAATTATTCACTTTAAATGATAAAATCTCAATTATTTATTTTGTATTTAATGGTTGAGATTATATGAACATGACCTCTCATGTTCAATCCAAACATGAGATGATCTTAATCCAAATTTCTTAATTAATTTATTTAGCCACAATTTTTTTATCAACTATCAAATTTAATCTTACATTCGAAATTTATTATTTTATTCCAGTATCTATGATTTATGTCAGTTTTAGGCAACTTGAAAATATTATGTGCCATGTGTACTATACTAGAGACACATGATCCTACTTGACAGTTATACCAAAGTGATAAAATTTTAAACGTTGTGAATAAGTTCGGTAATGTTTTGAAAAGTATAGCTAAAAAAGATGATTTTTTGAAATTTCTGATGAAAAAATTAAATTGACCAAGTCATCAATTGTATACATAACACATATTATTTTTGAGTTGACTAAAATTGATACAATTTATAAAAATGTTGGACCGGAATAATAAAATTTAAAAGTAATACATAATTGATCAAAAGTTATGGTATATCCCTAAAATTTTTGTTTAATTTGGATATTGAATCACAATTTCTTAAATTTTGAAATCAACCCAAATTTTGTAGATTTTCAGTTCGGTGAAATAGATGGCTGATTTTTTTTTGAGAGGAAAAGTAAAATTTATTAAGAAGAAACAGGAGAGGCTAAGCCTGTTAACTCCTGAGGAAAATTAGACAACCAAACTTTGCAAGTCTCAGGCAATATGAGAGCCTTTTTGCTAAGACTATGCGCTACTGCGTTGGCAATATGAGAGCCTTCTTACATGAGAAAAAGAGACATCTCCAATTTGTCTAGCTAGTGCTTTAATTTCTAATACACAAGTTCCTGTATCAGTGCAATCCACTTGAGAATTGTTTATGTGATTCACTACCAGCAAAGTATCCAATTCCACCACCAAATTACGATATCTAGAAGATAACACTTGTTGAAGACCAAAATATACAGCCAAAGCTTCAGCTCTCTCAACACTAGTCCCAAGCTCATTTCTCTGACAACCAGCCCGATCGAAGCACAAACCCCAGACCCGCTGTGGTATTGGTTCCCATGGCTGCATCTGTATTCATTTTAAATTTACCCAAAGGGGGAGGACACCAGGTCCCAACAGCATTTGAAGTGATTGTCCGAGAGGGATACTTGTTTGCCTCTCGAAAATCCTGGAGTGTACGTTCAGCAGCAGAAATAATTTGAGTACATGACTTATTTTTAGATGCAAAATATAGCTGATTACGACTATGCCAAAGCGACCATAAGGTCATAAGAAATTGCTCGCGAGCATAGGGCCTAAGAAGAGGAAGAGCAGATTGCAACCAATCATTAAATTCCATATGCTGATTGTTTTGGGTAACAGATGTAAACTGACCTGACAACCAAACATCATTAATAGCAGGACAGTCTCTAAGAGCATGTGTAATAGATTCTGGGGCCGAGTTACACCTTCTGCACATAATGTTGACTTGAATGCCACGTCCAAGGAGATTTGAAGCAACTGGGTGTAAATTTTTGAGAGCTCGAAAAATGAAATGTCGAACCTTGGATGGGATGTTTTCATTCTACAGGTGCTTCCATTTGTATTGTAGTGACAACTGAAAGTTTGGATGATGAGTTTTCTCTTCCAATTTTCTATCAAGAGAAAATGGTAACCACTCTTGACAGAATAATTACCATCTCTCGTATTTGGCCAACTCTAGATGTCTTCACCTCTCCATGCTGAAATTGAAATCCTTGCTATTTTCTCCTCCTCTACTCCCGAAAATAGAGATGATAATAAATCCCTGTTCCACCCCAAACCATCCTCACTGAGAAGCCTTGCAACTGAAGTATTTT
>CANYLF010622179.1:0-10115 GCA_948193215.1 Bocquillonia castaneifolia | reverse complement strand
GTTCATTTTATGTTTTCCATGTGCATACAGTACTTTCATTTATTTTATTCGTTATTGGTTTATTCTTTACACTTTATCACATTTATTCTTACTTTTAGTACAGTTTTTCCATATATCATTTTATGATATATTATATACATTATCATTCATTAATTACTGTCTATTTTCAATTTCAGTTTTAGTTTTCGCTTCGATTACGAATTATTATACAGTAAAATGAGTATTACTACATCACAACTAAACCCGGATTAAATTCTATCACGAAAATCAATAATTAAAAAAAATTTTCAATTCTGCTACGAAATTTGCGACGGGTTTCTCCGTTGCAGATTTTTTATGACGACAGAATCCATCACATATTTAGAAGTAGAAAAATGATATCTGCTATGGATTTTACGACGGACGTTTTCGTCGCAAATAAATTCTGCTACGGAATTATCCATCGCAAATTTCGTAGCAAATTCCGTCAAATTTTTTTGTACTCTGCGACAGTGCATGCTTCGTCATAAATATCTGTCGCAGATTCTGCTATGGATCACATATTTTCGTCACAGAAAATCTATGTCATGGTTTTTACAGACAGCTTTTTTCCGTCGCAAAAGCTTTTGTGCGATGGAAAATTAGTATTCTGCGACGGAATTGGCTGTCGCAGAAACAGAATTTTCTATTAGTGAGTAAAAGGGCTGAGGATGTATTGACTGATAATTATGCCTTATCTTTCAAGCCGATGTTTTATTATGTTTGTTATTATATTGTTTGCATGTTATTATTATACTGTTTTTATACTTTTCCTGAGATAAGGTTGATTAATTATTTCTTGTTCGGTCTATTTCGTGTTTTTTTTAAAATTTGTTTTTACAGGCTAATGAATCAAATACAAATTTGCATAATGTTGTGGATGGTGATCATAAATTTGATGTTGATTTGGATAAATGGAGTTGTTCTTGTAACAAGTTTCAATTGGATATGATTCCTTGCTCTCATTTGTTGATTGTATTATCTCGTTTACACCAAGAATCATATTAGTAATGTTCTGATTTTTATAATAAGGATACAGTACATTTGACTTATTTTGGTATTGTATATGGCATTCTTGGTATGGTTGGTGATAGAGTTCCTAGTGGAAGGCCAAAGAAAATGAGGATTTGTGCTTCTTGGGAAAAGAAGAAGCACAATAAGTGCAAGAGATGTGGATATGAAGGTCACAATAGGAAAACTTGTATGAATTTGCCTTTGAAAGATATTTTATTTTCTTTTATAGTTGTGTTTTGAGAATAAATTCTTTGATTTAATATTGCTGATTTTTTTTGTGAATAATATTGCTGATTTTATTATTTGATTTTATACATTTCCTTATTACCAAGTTGAGTGAAACAATTTCAAGTCACCATGCAACAAAAGACTAAAGTAATGAATTATATATGATAACAAGATTAATACAAACAGTTTGAAATATATTCAACTTAATTATATACATGAATATTTTTCTAATATATTTATAAAATAAAATAATTATTTGTTCAAAACCAGTTATATTACATTGTTGCTTGTTGTGTTCTTCACCTTTGGATTTCATTTCAATTTCTTATCACTCAAGATTTCATTTCTTCTCTTTGCCATTCAATTGTAGTAAAGCATGGCAGCCAATCTCAATTTGTATTTTGCCACATTGAATTCCTTTGTTTTTTGTAATGTTTTCCCCTCCATTATGTACTCAGCATATGTAATTATATGTATTCCACAGTCACTGTATGAAACACAAAGAAATCACAATTAAAAAAAATATATGCATTTTCAAATAATCAAACCCAAGTAAGACTTAAAACCAAAGAAATTTCATGATTTGCTTTCCTGAAGTTTATACGGTTTTCATAATATTATTATATAGTTTTCATAATATATATATAATGACATATCGGACTCAATGTGCAATGATCAAATATGATTGAGTATGCTCTCATATCCTCGAACATGAATAGATGACATGCATTTGCACAAAGATGAGTGTTTTATCATGTTGTTACAACCTTAGACTACACTACAAAAGCATGTAATTAAAATAGGTGAAAACATGATTTTTGATTCATTTATATGTGTTCATAACTAATAATGCAAGAAAATGCTACCAAATAATGCATCAGCAGTAAATGTACATGTTCTTATGTATAAAAATTAATAAATTTAGTTAGTTAAGGTATGCAACAGACTTTTATCATCTGATGACGATGTTGATACCATTTTTATATAGGTTTTATATTGTTTTCATAAGAATATTTTTGTTAACCATAAACCCCTGAAATAACTGTTGATTGTACACATCATAAGTAAAAGGGCTAAAGATGTATTTTACTGCTAATTATGCTTTGTCTTTCAAGCTGAAGGTTTTTTTTGTTGTCTTTTTAAATCCTTTGTTTATTATGTTCTTATCATACTGTTTTCATGTTGTTATCATATTGTTTTCATATTTTTTCTGTGATAAGATTCATTAATTATTTCTTACTGGTTTTATTTACTGTTTTTTAAATTTGTTTGTAGGCTGATGAATCAAATACAAATTTGTATAATGTTGTGGATGGTGATCATAAATTTGATGTTGATTTGGATAAACGGAATTGTTCTTGTAACAAATTTTAATTGGCTATGATTTCTCCATGTCATGTGTTGGCTGTATTGTCTCATTTACACAAAGAATCATAAATATATGCACATTTGAATTTAAATTTCAAGTTGAGTTAATAAAATTAAGTCACCATGCAACAAAAGACTAAAGTAATGAATTTTATATGATAACAGGATTAATACAAACAATTTGAAATATATTCAACTTAATTACATATATTAATGTTTTCTAATATATTTATAAAATAAAATAATTATTTGTTCAAAAGTCGTTATATTACATTGGAATTCAGAGTTGGTTGTTATGTTCTTCACCTTTGGCTTTCGTTTCAATTTCCAAGCACTCAAGATTTTATTTATTCTTTTTGCCATTCCATAACAGTAAAGCATGGCATCTAATCTCAGTATGAATGTTGCCACATCAAACTCCTTTTTTTTGGTGTTGGTTTCCCCTCCATTATGTACTCAACATATGTAATTATATATATTCCACAATCACTGTATGAAACACATAGAAATCACAATTAACATAAAAAAACAACATATGTTATTTTCAAATAATCCAACCCAATTAAGACTTAAAATCATATTTTAGTAGAATAAGTTTCAAATATACTCAACAGGTAAGCGGAAATGATAAATACAAAAATTTCATGATTTGCTTTCATGAAGTTTATATGATTTTCATAATGTTATAAAACAATCTTCATAATATATATATAATGACATATCAGACTCAATGTGCATTGATCAAATATGATCAAGTATGCTCTCATGTCCTAGAACATGAATAGATTGACATGTATTTGCATAAAGATGAGCATTCTCCCATGTTGTTACGACCTTAAACTACACTATGAAAGCATGTAAAACAAGTGAAAACATGATTTTTAATTCATTTATATATGTTCATAACTAATAATGGGAGCAAATGCTCTTAAATAATGCATCAGTAGTAAATGTGCATGTTCTTATGTATAAAAATTAATAAATTTAGTTAGTTGAGGTATGCAGCAGACTTTTATCATCTGATGAAGATGTTTATACAGTTTTCATATTATTTTTATATTGTTTTCATAAGCATATTTTTATTAACCGTAAACCCCTGAAATAGCCATTAATTCATAAACATCATATGTATCGAAACTTAAAAGTCAGAAAAACTGGATAAGCCTAATGAAATCGCACAGGTTTTGTAGCAACCTAGTTAACTCAGGGATGAATTCCAATAAAGCCACTTGAACAAAAACTCACTTTTTTCATCAGATTAAAATGGTAATGCCTCACAATCATCACATTAACATGAATATAAACAAAAGCTTTTGCACAATCTTTAATCTATCAAATGACAGTTATTTTGCAACTTAAATGATACCATAACATGGTATTTATACAGTTTTCAAATTGGTTTTAACATGTTTTAAGAATTACTCAACCATCCATAAAGAAAAGTTTAAGGATAGAAGCAAAACAAATGGAACATTTTATGATCTATTGAGAATTAAAGTTTCAGTACAAATATGAATTTACAAATTTTTGAAGCAGAATATACATAAATATTCCATAAAATACGCACATGTAAATTGCAATCCATCAAACTCACAAACCTTATAGATTAACATAGTTCTTAAACAGATTTAAAACTGTTTTTATTCTATTTTTAGAACTGTAATATGTTAGGATTTTTTATCTCACTAATAGTACAAGGTTGTCATGAAAACAATTTATGAGTATTGTGTTTATCAAAAACAGAGCAAAGAATGAGAAAACAGTGGTATTTAAATCATATATTAGGAATTAAAGTTTCTCATCCGTATAACAAAAGCAATTCTAAGAAAGCAATAATCATAATCAGTTCTCAGAACTCAACCATTAATTATAAAAAAAGGATTTTCTCACAACTTAATTACAAGAACTATCAGCCATAAAACAGTTTTCGTAATCAAACAGTATCAGACACAATTTTCATAATGTTTTTATGCTGTTTTCAGAATTATCTTATTTTTAAATATACATTTATGATATTTAACAATAAACAATAAACATTAATAAATAGTAATATTAGTATGATAACATTCAAAAGCAACAAAAAAACCACATGCCTGTAAGAAATAAAAAATAAAGAACAACAACAAAAATATAAAACAGAACAACATTAAAACACAAACAGCAATAAAATAAAAAAATTACAACAGTAAAATTTTATCATACATTTATCATACTAGTATCATAACATTTTTATACATAACTTCATGCGTGTAAGAAAATCCAGAAAATGAATGAAAACAAATAGAACAGTAAATTGTTTATCATACTTTTATTATACAAGTATCATACCGTTTTCATACACATGAACAAACAAACAAACACAAACAAAAAAATATAGATTTCAAATATAGAAACACACAGCCATGGAAATCATAAAAAATTAAAAAAAATCATGAATATCAGTAAAAAAATAGATAATGCAAAGAACAAAATTAAGCTAGAAAATAACATAAAACCTTCATGCATGCACCAAAGAAAAGACAAAGATAATAAAAATATATGAAAAAAGACTAAACAAAAGATAAAGAATAGCATCAACAATAAAAAAACAGATCTAAAAAATAAAAAGCACACCAAATGAGAAATTAAAGCTCAAAGGAGAAACAAAGAAGATGAAGAACACAAAAGCAACAACCATATAAAAAAATAAAAAAAAGAAACAAGCAGATCTGAAAACTTACCAAAGAGAAGAACAACATATGATAAATATGAATAGGTCTGAAAATGTTGACGGCGACAATGATGATGACGGCGACAGCGACGATGGTTGGAGGTTGATGATGATGATATGAAATAACAACACAAGATCTCAAAAAAGAAAATAATAAGAACAAATCAACGAAAGAAAATATGAGAGAGAAATGAAGAAATAAAGAAAAAAAATGAAGAAAGAAACAAATGTACAAAAAGAAAGAAATGGCAAAAGGTACAAATAAGCCATTCGACTATTATCTAAAATACAAAAGCATTCCCATTCTATTTTTATGGACACATCGACCATTAAACTTGTAAACAGTGGTGCAAAAAAATTCTTCTGTTAACTTTATGTAAATTAACGTTAAAATCATGGGACCCATTGTAATTTCAGAAAGAAATCACCTTTCTCTTTTTTAGCTTTCTATTTTTCCCTTTTTGCTTTGACTACAAACCAAAACCCTAATAGAAAGAGATTAATCGTGATTGAATAAGGAAAAAATATATAAAACTGTAAGTATTGCTATGTCATATGGCTTCGTTTTCTTCATCATCGTCAAATATAAGCAGAGATCGCATTCGAAGAAAGGAAGAAGACGATCTATCTCAAGCACCAATCTGCTATTATGGTGAAAGAGCTAATGTTTTTACTACTTGGAAGGAGTCAAATGCTGGGCGTAGGTTTTTTGGATGTCATTATGACAATGTAAGTACTTGATTTTTAAATATTGTTGCTTTCTTTTCAATTTTGGGTGGTTCATGGATTTTACAAATTTCAGGTTGGAGAATGTAATTTTTTTCGATGGATAGATGCTGCAATGTCTCCTAGCATAAAAAAAGTTATCAATGAGCTAATTATGGAGAGAAGATCTTTATGGAGGGAGAATAGGAGATTGAAGAGTGGTGAAATAAGTGAAGAACCTGTAATTTGTGAGCCAAGGGAAGAGATAACGAAAATAGCTAAGCAAACGAAAAATATGAAGGAGAAAATTGTAGGATCAAAAAGAAAGAAGATGTTGTATCAATTTACTTTATTTTTATCATGGATAATGTTCATATTTTTGTTTCTTTTATTCAAATTCTAAGAAATTTGTGTTAATATAATGTGAAGTTAATGAGAATGCTTTTGCTTTTGCTAATATTGATCATTCTTCTGCTGCTTGATATTATTCTTGGACTATCGATGGTTTTTCACAAAATATGAAAACAGAACAGAGGAGTTTTTTTATTTTAAAATTTGGTGGGTATATATGATGTTTATTTGTTTGTTTTGTTTCTAAATAAATGCATTGCAGTAATCTATGAGTTTTGACCCTACATACATGGCATTAAACCTGAGTTTTGAAATTGGTATGTAATATGATGAATAATGTTAGATACGTATTTATACCTTGAAGTTGGATATGAAGATAAGATTAATTAACTATATTCAATCGTATCACATAAGTTAGAACATTAAGACAAGTGGGGATTAGAATATTATTTGATAGCAGTAGATCAGTCTGTGCCAAAACCATTCCCAGATTCTCGTTTCGTTTATTGCCCCTGTCCCCGTTTTTACTGTTAGTTTGTTTCATCTCTTATTATATTGTAAAAGTCAACATTATGATCTGGTAAACAGTAGACTGGTATACATTAGTAGTAGCAGCAACAACAGTATACAACTGCAACAATATTAATAATAAACAACAACAACAGTAAACTGTAGCAATTAACAGCAAAAACAATAACAGTATATTATATTCCAGAATAGATAACAAAATAAATTAAACCATAATTTTTCATTAAATAGAAACATGCATCCTAGATAGCACAATGGAACTACCCTTTGAGAATTCTAACATGAAATAAACCAACAAGTTTTGAAATACAAAATAAAACCACTATCTCAGTCCATCTGAGAATAAAACCATGCCACAAAAATTCAAATATAGGCATATTAAAATAATGCGTAATCCAAGCTTTTGCTTGCTTCAGGATCATTAGATTTCTTCTTCTACATTTGCCTTCTAATGGTTTGCTGCCTAGTTTCCTCCAATTGCCTTGTTGTCATTGTAGGTTTCCCATTCCATTTCAAATCATTGGGAGCTTTAAATGACAATTTTTGTGGACCTAATCCCTCTCCTATAAACTGAATTTTTCTGATATCACCAGTAACCTTTCTTGTAGGTTGAAAATGTTGAGCAGAATTTGACTTTCTGACATTGCATGTCTAAAAGTCCGAGGATCTTGATTTTGCTGAGATGAAATGCCATTTGTTTTACCTTCACATATGACTTGTTCTACGTTGAATGATTTTTATATTGAAAGAAATAAGTTAAGTTCATGCTGAAATGAAAATAAAAAATTGCAGTGCAATAAATTTAAAGCACATAATAAAAAGAAGATAACTTACATGAAAAATAGTTCTCCCACTTTTCTCATCGATATGAAGCCCAATAGCATTAAACTTCCTCTTCCCTGTCGTCTGCGCTTCATTGGCATTCTTACCTTCAAAGGTTACCTGCAATATTACATGTTATATATGGACATAACTAACACATATCAATCAACACCTAATAAATTATCACTTGATCATTAATTTTAATCCAATTTACCTTTTCTTGTTGCTTATTATGAGATTGGACTGTATGCTTCATATGACCAGCTATAGTTCTCTTTGTACTTGCATTTTGCTCACCCTGAACTCTTACCTTTAAAATTCAATTAAAAATATTCTCATATCTAAAAGATGCATTTAACAAAAAAAAAAAGAACCAAATTGATATTTTACCTGAGATTCCACATTTGATCCTAGTTGAATGCTAGATGTTTGAGATTGAACCTCAGGTGCATATAAATGCAATTCAAGTGCTGGTTGCCAAAAATCAGTTGCAAATGTTTGATTTTCAGTTGTGGCATTATCTGTAACATTTGTGTATTGCATCTCAATTCTTACAGGTGCAGTGAAAGGCATCTCTGGTGCTACTTCTATTGTACCCTCCATCTCAGGTACTGAATGTACATTAGGTTGCAGATGTGTATCAGGGTTTACGTTAGAAGATTCACCTGTGAACTTGCAGGTTGTCTTGTTATGCCCATATCCTTTACATTTGCTGCATTTTATTCTTGCACCTATCCTAGAAATTTTTCCACCAGAAGACATTTTCTTTGGTTCAAATTTGTTCTTTGTACGATTTTTCTTTGGCCTGCCAGGTTGCTTCTTTACAGGTGGAGGCTTGATGGGAGCATAATCCTCACATTTCCAAACTTTATATCCTCTAATCAGTTGCAATGGGACATCATAAGCTTTCAAGAAAAAGGACTTGTGATACCAGTAAGAAATAAAATCAATAGGATTCATCTTCCTGTTGTATAATCCATATATTGCATGTGCACATGGAATACCACTAATATCCTATCTTTTACAAGTGCAAGAATGCCTACGAAGACACAACGTGTGTTGATCATCTCCATGCAATATCTCAAACTTATTATCTCCATTAAATATTACCTCATACTGAGTACTAACCTCAAAATTTTTCTTAAACTTCTCCATACAAGTTGGAGAGTAATCATTTACCCACTTGAATGTAAATTCCCGATGATCAGCTATCTTTTTCATCACCTTCTTTCTTATCTCCTCACATAAACTTATTATTGGCCTATCTTTGTACTCTAAAATCCATGAATTAAAAGTTTCTGACAGGTTATTGTCAACCATGTCACTTTTACACCTAGTACTAATATAAGCCCTTGCTCAACAATAGGGGTTATACCTCATCAAATCATTTACACATCTTTGTCCATGCTCAGCAAGCTTAGTGAGGTTATCATTAAAATTCTCTTCATATGTAGACCAAGCATAAAAATTTTGTATTGCTAGAACCAAACCCTGCACCATAAAAAATTTGCATTGCATTAAGAACACATGCATATTGATTGATATAAACAACTAACAAATTTCTTACCTTTTGCATATCAGAGATGATTGTAAAACCTGAGCCATCTCCTAAATTCAACACTTGTTTCAACCAATATAAGAACCACCTCCAATTCACCTTATCTTCCACATCAACTATAGCCCATGCTATAGGAAAGATATGATTATTAGCATCTTTACCTACAGCACAAAGCAATTGCCATTTACATGTCCCTTTTGAAAAGCAACCATCCATACCGATAATTGGCCTACAACCACTTAACCATCCTCTCCTACAGGCATCTAGACATATAAACATTCTCCAAAAAATTCTCTTGCCCTCTTTTAATCCTTCTCTATATAGTTGAATGTCACAGGCAGACCCCGGATTGGTCCTTTTAATTTATGCCGCATAGGCTTCTAATCTTTCATATTGCAGTTTATGGTTCCCAGCCATCTCTGTCATTATCTTCTTTTTTGCTCGCTTACACTTAGCCAAAGACACATTGACTCTTAACTCCTCTTTTGCAAAGTCCTTCAACTCCTTGATTTTCAAATTTGGTTGTTGTCTCAACCTTCTCTTAAAGTAATTTGTTAAAAAATTAGTACTTGCCCTTGCATTAGCATAAACTCTTTCACATCTTTGCTCGGGGTTATATGTTTTTACAACCAAGCTCTCATCTGGATTGTCTCTGCTTGCAAATAGAATAAACGGGCATCCATCATTACATACCACCCTTACCCTATTTGGTTCATTGTCTTGTATTTTAAACCAAAACCCCTTGATACTGAGTACTTTGAAACTGCTAACCTAATCTCAGGTGCTGATGAAAAGGTCATTCCAATGCTAAAA